>JAJLRO010000055.1:0-56753 GCA_030566995.1 Sungouiella tsuchiyae
ACAAAGGACAAGTCCTCGGATGACTCCGAGACTTGGTCTGAGCGAAGTACATGCCTAAGTTGAAGCAACGAATATTGTCGACATGCGCGGTTACCATCAAGAACCAACAAGCAAGACATTGACATCTGTTATCCACATGACCTTACTTAAAGGCCCTTCTAACGCAATGATTAAGAGTCTATAGTCAGTCAATTATGATGTTGGACTGTCAACCCCTCTCACAGGAAGGACTACTGAGTGCCACACTGTGGCCCACCTGGTTGAAAAGTGATTGAGGGGCCCACCTGCAATGTGACCTACTGCAAAAAAGACGAATATGTACTTAATTTAGGGTTACACAACAGCGGAAATGCTGTGTAGCACTCTTCGAAGCCCATATGGAAAACTTGAAGTAAATTCGTTATGAGCCCTGTGCGTTTAATCTGCTGCTCTCTATCTACAAACACCATTTTGCAGTACAAAATGGGCGTGTGGCGTAGTTGGTAGCGCGTCTGCCTTGCAAGCAGAAGGTCACTGGTTCGATTCCTGTCATGTCCAATTTTTTCTACTGGCTTTATTTTTTTACTAATTTTCTTAATTATCTAAGTTATTGGTAAAAAAACCAACCTTCATTAAAATCTAAACACTACCTTTTTAACCTCCCCCTTCTCAAACTTTCTATAGTACTCGCCAGCATCGTCAATATGTGGCTTTTCATCGATGAAGTCGCTAAAGTCCTCCTTCACTTGCTCAAATATCTCCAATGCTTCATGGAAAAGCGACCACGAGTTGCATCTGCCAAAACTGACCGTCACACACTTAAGATAACACTCCAATGCATTGAAGGGCAACGCCTCATGACCCATTCCCACGGAACTTATGAATCCACCTCTTCGGATAGAATCAAAGGCCGTTTTCATAGCGGAACTGGCTCCTACAATCTCCAACGCCGCATCAAAGCCTCTCCCGTCCGTCACCGACGAGATCAACTCCGCCAACTTGTCTGACTCAGTTTTGAAGTTCACAGTGGCCGTTGCTCCCAACTTCCGTGCGTGCTCCAAACGTCCATCAATGCCATCAATAACGACTACATTCTTGAACCCAAGATGCCTCAATACTCTCACCGCACACAACCCAACCGGCCCGGCTCCCATCTGCAACACAGATACTTCATCAATTGGCAAATCCTGGAAATGGTCGACCAACTTCTTGACGCCAAAGTACCCGGTAACAAATATATCGGCCATAAGCGAATAAATCGAGTCATCTATCCCGGAAGACTGCGGTTTCTTCACCAACGTCGAGGATGCATAAGGCACAAGCACGTATTCGGCTTGAGCACCCTCTAAGCCAGTTTTTCCAAAAGTGTTGGTCTTCTCACAGGTTCCGGAGTATCCGTGCTGACAGTACCAACATTCCCCACATTGGATAGTGAAAGTTGAAATCACTACGTCGCCAACCGCCAACACCGAGTCGGGGATGTCGGATGATTTGTCGACAATTGCTCCGACAAATTCGTGTCCCATAGTTTGACCAGCAACCAGCGGAATGTGGCCTCGGTAGTAGTGGAGATCAGACCCACAAAGGCCACTGTATTCGACTTTCACCAACGCTTGATTTTGCTGGGAGATTTTGGGGATTGGTTTGATGATGGTCTCGACGACAAACGGCTTCTGAAGCACGGCAGCTTTCATGGATTGAGACATGGTGGAGAAGAATAGAAATGGCCAAGGAACTGGATAATTGGGCCGAGGAATTGGATATTTGGGCCAAGCAACTGGATAGTTGATAAATGTCGGAAACCGGTTCCGAAAATTGTTGCCGAGGCCGACATGTGACGTTCAATGGTATTGCCCTACATCTTGCAGGACTTAATTTCTCGGCCTGTGTGCACGATATCTCCAAATCAAAATTGGAAGTAATCCCCAGAAAATGTAACGATGGCCTTAGGAAAGATAGAGATTTGGACCTTAATATCCCGGAAAATCCTAGAGATTCTCAGACGAAGTAACATCTGATCATGTTGAGCTCCAATCGACCTCTCTTAGAAAACCATACTGTCAGTGCTGAGCCATAAGGCCTTAGCAAACCGACCAACAAACGAGAACATCCCAATCCACCTATGAAATGAGTGAAGCAGGAAGAAGAAAATCACATTGAACCCAAACACCTGCGCCATCAACCCGTAGATTACGTAAATGAATATCGTCGTTAGCGTGAGAAAGACGGAGGGAACAGAATCAAAAAGCGGAAACACACGCACCAAAGTATCAGAGAAACGGAAGATCAACGAGTTGGTATTGAGCGTACACTCTCCGAACGGCGTCAGGGAGCCATCTTCAAATTGCAGGGTCCCATACGTACAATTTGCTCTGACATTTTGCGCTAGCGTATCGACAACAGCTTGAGAGACTCCATTCCACACTAGACGTGCGGACTTATTCTGCAAAATCTCGTACTTGCGCTCTACAAGCAGCGGGAACCCACGCACGGCGTAGGTGAAGATATCCTGGAAGAAATTCTCGGAGAAAGTGACCATGCTGCCGAACATCATGACAAAGCGCAAGGTGTCTTTGATCCAGTTGCTGGCGGCCAAGATGTAGATGACTGTTCGGCCAAATTTGATCATCAAAAACGCAAAATAGGTGACAATATTGGTGACGAGCTCTCGAAAGCTTGTGGGGCGGTACCGGTGCCAGAGAAGCGGATAATTGACAGTTGGGAGTGGCAATACGTCGCCCACCCACACCACCCCCAATATGTCTTCACGATCCCGATTGTCCTCCTGTGGAAGTGGCTCCTCATTATCATTTAGCAATTCTGGAGCATTCACGTTGAAGTTCAAGTGGCGCACTTGGTGGACGCCCGGGCGGCGGAAGTAGCCAAGCAAGTTCGGCTGAGCGGCTCGAAGGATTGCTTCTCGCATTATTTCGTCTGCCATGGTGGAGATTAGCGGATAGAATGAATAAGCTAAAGGTGAGATAGTAAGGTGCTTCTCCTGCAGAAAGAAACGGTGGGAGGCCACCATCCTCACATTCTCAGACTTCGGCAATCACATGTTGTGGTTGCTCGAAAGTCAGCGCATTTTTGGAGAGAGGATGGAAGCAAACGAATTTCTTCTGTAAATTTCCCACCAATCTTGGACGAGTTGGTACTAGAGAGGCAATTTATTGGTGCCACGATTTTGTATTTTGCAATCCTCAGCACATGCAGACCCAATACGTGCAAACTCGGTGGCCCCAGCGTAGCAAGCTCCAGCCACAGGACATTTTCGCTGTTTTGTGGATAGAAGACATAGAACAGGCTAAGTAGACAGTCCGGCGTCAACATTTGACAGTTTTCCGTGGATTTTGGACCATTCGCCATGGACTTTTTTTGTCTGCCGGGAATGTGTTGGTGAGTCTCACTTCTGTGGCCCCCGATTAATTTACTGGGCCGATTTCGCAACGGTTACTGGGCCTTTTTCGCAGCGGTGGACTTTCTTCCATCTAGCATTTAAAATTCGCGCCTCGCAATCCCAATCTGATTCCGATAATGCCTTCGCTCATTCTCGCTCTCTTTTTGCTGGCCAGAATGTTCCAGACAACTCCAACCATTTCCTTTCGTCTTCAGTATTTGGGCAAAAAACTAAAGTTGCGAACGGATTAATGTTGATGTTCATCTTGCACTGGTTGAATTGTCTACTTCTTCTCTCAATTCTCCTATGCCCTGTGACTTTCCAATCTTGTGCCTGTTGCGAGAATAAGTCCGGTAGCCGAAAGTCATGAGACATCAAGAACCGCGGCACCATTAACGTAGCATGGCCAGCACGATCGCTCTTACTGGGCACCGGTGGAGGTCACACAAGGTAAACCAGCCAAGCCACGAAAACCACCTAAATTACTAGCATGTTGATTCCTCCACAGAGAAGTAGATACTAGAGCACCGGGTGGTATTTTTGTAAAGATTTGGATGTTCACTAGAATGGCCCGCTACATAAACTTGTGTGCAGCTCAGCAGTGTGCTGCAGAGTGGCTGCGAAAAGTGACCTTTTGCGCCAGAATTGACTTGAAATGTGGAGCAAAAGTCGCCAGTAGCCGTTGCCGCACGCAAAACATAGAGGAGGGAGGCTGGTGGTGAGGACGGCAGACTGGTGGGGTATGAATATGGAAACGGTAAGAGCAGCAGAGAATGCGCCTTTGTCCAGTTGAACATCCGCATTTCTCACCCAACAGGTCCGAACCAGGATTGATTTTTTAGCGCGAGTCGAAAACCACCTAGATGCTTCGGATCGAAACTCAGGTTTGGAATGGAGCCCAGCGACCAGCGTCACCCTGTAATGTAATCTTATTGCTTACTTTCTTGCCGCTTTACCATGGCCTAGGGATGTCAAAAAATAAACCAGTCGTGGAGGCTGTCAAGGAAATCAGGCCAGCCACAATCACCATGGTGAGGGTTTCTAAGTGGCTATTGCCGGCAATGTCAAGAGAGTCCAGAGCGACATCAAATGTGCGAGGCCGGGCAAGAATCTGAAGATTTGAGCAAGTTGGCAACGATTTGCGTAGTGAGTGAATTAAAGGGACATAGAGCCTTGCCAAGGGTGCCTGTTTTAACATAACCATGCTCACTTCAACTGAAGAACTGCAGTAGGAAGTGGATATTCGATCCTAGGTGACAGTGCGATTCGTGGTGAATTGGAGTTGCCACGTTCTGGTAGATCACACGCAATACTTTCTTGTGGGCACAGATGTGGTTCGGAAAAGCCTAGAGCTGCCCAGAGTCTTCTTTGGACATTTTCCATTTTCCCAGTTTGGACTCAAATTCGGATGGAAAATACTGGCCCCAATCCCTATCTGTTCGCCAGGTCGCCCGATTTTCGCACCCATCTAAGAGGCGCCGCACGCACGGCCTGGAGCGGCACAAATTACGAAACGAACTCTACTGAGTCCCTCCAACTATTGTCTCTCACTTCACCGATTTTGTGCTTCCAGCCGTCTTGACCCTTTTTTATCTTCACAGCCTTCCCAAATGGTAATGGACATAAATACTCAGCCGGCGGGAAGAGATCAAATGGTAATGGGCACAAATGCCCAGCCGTCCGGAGAAGATCCGCAAATGGAGGCAGGCTACAATGGTGATGTTTGGGACTGCGCGGGATGATGGCACCTGGCAGCTCACCAACATATTTGCAGGATTCCACAAAGGCCTTTATCGACACAATTTCGAGATGTCCTTCAGCAACAGCAGATTCATAGATATTGCCCACCGGATCGCATGTGGATATGTCATGTTGAGGTTGGGATCAGTCACTGACTCTGCCTCTAAGCATGATGCGGTGAGGCATGGGAGGTGCGGCCGATGGCTGCGAGCGAAGGAAGAGGTAGAATTTGTGCGGAGAGCAATTTGCTGCGAAAAGCACTAACTTGTGGAAGCGCCTGAGTTGTAGAGAAGCTGATCGCCTTTGACGGGATAAATAAGTGGTCAATGGTACGTCGTCACCAGCCGATCAGAGTTGTTTGTGAAAAGTCAACTGAGTCAGTGCGCAGAGACTGGGAGAGAAGAGAAGATGCCGGTTGATTCCAAAGAAATGAGGCGATCATGGGACTAAGGTAATGGGCGTCAATGTGGTATCAATAATACTAAAACAATAAAATGCGCTGAGGCGTAGATTGAGATTTGCAATTAGGTGTGGCAAGGAAATGAATAGTCACTGCTGATTGTGATTTTAATTGTCATTGTGGAGTGTCAGTTACCACTGATTGTGACTTTCATTGTGATTGTAGAGTGACAGCGGAGATTGTGGAAAGAGAACGCAGGCCGGGATGAAAAACCAGGAAAAAGATGCAGAACTTACCTCTTGAGCTGGCTTCTCAGCTTGGCAGGCTCGGTACAGTTCTACAATTGACTTTCAATTCGGAAATCTTTTCATCCAAATTGATTTGTGATCGCCCCAATTCCTCAGTACGAGCTCGGTATGCGGAGAGGGCGCGCGTTCCTGGTTCGTACATGCGCTACCCCTTTCTGAATGGAGCGCGAGGTCGGGTGAGGCCCGCTAACGACCCTACAACAAAAATTAAAGAAAAGGAAGAGATGGAGAAAAGGAAGAGATTTAGAAAGGGAAGAGATTGCGCTTGCTACTTGGCAAGGACCGCAATTGGATGCACTGAGGCACCCGAGACGCGTCACAAAAATCCACCGTTGACTGTGGCAGCCCCAATCAATTTTGGAGTCTAAACCCGGGGCAGATTGACTTTTGGCCGTTGCAGACATTCCCACGCAGTGGGAGGTTCGTACATGGTGCGAAAGCCCCGAGGAGGACCACTCGGGCGCGAAATCACTAATTCTGCCTTCCAGTCCGTGCGAAATGTGAGCACAACCGAAAAGCCAGAAATGTGAGAACCACGAGCCAGAATCTCCGAACAACCCAAAGACATCCATGTGGAGACGTAGATCTTGGAAGCACTTCTAGATCCAGCCGGCAAGACCTGCCAGGAACTCAGTAGTGTGCAGAGCGGGGCGGCTGGATTTACGCCCAGCGGCATTCCCAATGGCTGCTAAGGGAGCAAACCACTGTTTCGCCTAGATCAGCCGTGTGAAGCGGCAAGGAACTTTGGGCCAGAAGCTCCTGGCTGATTGAACGGGGATCGTATTATACAGACATCAAGAATTGGCTAGAGGTGGAAGATCTGGACACAATGGGAAGATCTGGGCAGAACCGTGGAACTGGCAACAGCCAAATTGAGGCCAATTCCGCGCAATCGCGGCCCGGACAGAATTCGGACACATCGGCCCAGAATCGGGAGACGTTGGGCACATCGGCAGTCTGTTGGCGAAAAATGACATGGTGGGGTAATGTCCAGACAATAGGAGGAGACAGATGGCTAATGCAAGTGGGGCTATTCAGTCCAGTGCGAACATTCGCAGTCGATTTGGCCCAAGTGAGAGAGGCAGGACGCGGGGCGAGGCCAAGTCGTGGAAGGTTGGGAGGAGGGTAAAATGGAGAAGAATGGAAGTGG
Source organism: Sungouiella tsuchiyae (assembly GCA_030566995.1). Lineage (NCBI taxonomy): Eukaryota > Fungi > Ascomycota > Pichiomycetes > Serinales > Metschnikowiaceae > Sungouiella > Sungouiella tsuchiyae. The sequence goes on from JAJLRO010000055.1 coordinate 6,975, forward strand.
CTAGGAAAGGGTTGAGTGGACTAGTTAGGAGTTGAGTCGATCGTGGAGGAGGCGAGTTGGTGGAGTTGACATTGGTGGCAGCACCCCCCTCCCCCCAAGATCTGCCTGGCCCGCAACCGGGCCTGCACTTTCCCAGGCCTGTTTGGGAATAATTAGTGCGCGCGTCACCCCTTCCTGGCGACCCGGTTGAGTCCATTTTTACATTTAAACTGTTGACTCTTCCTCACACGAAAACGTGCCGCCGCTTTCAATCTTTGGTTTTGCTGTTAATTTTGCTTTTTCACGCGTGTGCGTACCCCAAGTTATCGCCGTTAGTTACCGCTCTGCTGACGCGTCCTCCTAGCAATAAGATACGACTGACATTTCGTATCTAGACGAGTACTTGAGAGTCTCAACAGCCACCCGCCACGATCCTCGACAACGAGCTTCCACGAGCTTCCACAAGCCTCCACGATCCACGAGCGCACCCTAGCCACAGTCGCCCAGCCACCACTAATCCTGTCGGTTCATTGGGCCCTTTCACCTCCAGTTTGCTTGCTCATACCATTGCCGCCACTCCCACAAAATGCTCAACAAAAAGACACTTTCCCTCAAAATGAACAAGTCGTTCGCTATACTGCCCACCGACGCGCCCTTCACGCCGGTGGAGCAGACTCTCCGCACTCCCGTCGATCCCCCCAACCAGATGTCGTACTTCCCCCAACCTCCGGCGCCCACGCTCTACAGCAACCCGCAATACAATGAGAGCGACGACATCTTGACCGACATCGACGAGCCCACCCCAAAGGCCATGCGCAACTACTCGGTGTCGTTCACGCCGTTGTTCGACACCTTGGTGATGAACGTATATTCGCACATCGTGTCGCTTCCGACCACCACGCCGTTTCTGGGGTCGGTGCCTCCGTCGGGCTTGGTGTCACGCGTGGCAAACGAAACCTTCCACAGCCTCATCAAGAACACCGCCGCCGACAATTCCGCCGTCTATGACACTCAGAGCACGTTGAGCCACGACCACTTGAAGAACCACGCGTACCAGCCTATCTTCTTGCAGTTGATTCGTAAGCGCTTAATCGACTTGTGTGCTGTGCAAAGACCGTCCAATGTGCCGCTTCCCCAGATTACCTCGGTGCAGGTTCCCGTACCTTCTGGGGCTGGTCAAGTTGTCACTTCTGGCTCTCAGGCCTCCAACGGGTCTTTTAATGGAGGTTTTTACGGCTCAAACGCTACCAACGCTGCCAATGCCGCCCCTCATTCCGTATACAATGGTTCTGGCTTGCGCCAGCTGTCCATCTCCAACTTGCTGTTGAACGAACAGAACGTCTCCAACTACAACCAGCTGCTGGCGCAGGCGGCCCAGATGGTTGCACTTAACAACTCGCGGCTGCGTCTGTCGTCGCTCAACTTGCGCAAACACTCACTTACGAGGAACAATTCGTACTCGGGTAGCAACTGGTTGCATGTGGGAAATGTCCAGAACATCCGCTCCAACGGGGCCAACACCTTGGGAATGAATCCGGAGTTTGGTGCCTCCAGCGACTCGCTTCAGCTGATGCACGACTACGTACCCCAGGCCTTCATTCGCCAGGGTGCGCTGCTGGCTAGTCTTACTCAGTCTGGTGGCAACTGGAACCAGAGCGTGCCGGCCACAGGCTTCAACTCCATGATGCTCGATTATCAGACTCCTTCCAGCTCGGTCAAGAGCTCCATTCTGCTGGGAAGCAACCGTGATGCCATTTCCCTTAGCTCACAAGGTGCAATGTCAGACTGCGAGGAATGCACTCCACTGATAATGCGCTCGCGTTCTTTGAGCCGTGGCAATGTCGGTGGCCTGTTCCCGAAGCCTCTCACCATCAACACCGACACATCCGGCTACGGAATGCCACAAGTTGGCTCAATTGGCCAAGGAAGCAATGGTGCAGTCCTTGGCGAGACATTGGATTCACCATTCGTTTCTGCAACGATACCTACTGAAGATGTGGGCTACTTTGGCGCGAACGGGCAAACTTCCAGTCTAGGAAACCTTCTGCCTAGCCTAAATGGGTTGAGAAGTGGACCTTTGATCCCTGAAAGCCCTGGAAAGGATGTTCCTATGGCAAATGGCAACAACAAGATCAATTTGCCGGGCCAGTTTAGCTTGAGCGAGAAGAAAAGAGACAGCTTGAAGCTTAAGCGAGGCATCCATTAGCTCATAAACCAATATATCAGATACAGTTAGTTCTTGTAATAGATTAATAATAGACCTTGTTTTAACGATTTTAAGTAGCTCTGCAATCTTGTTGGTAACTATTATTTCTGAGATGTGGATCTTGATTCCCACTTTGTGTGTTTTGTCTGCGGAAGGTGAGTGTGGCCGCAAAATGGAAACTCAAACCGAAAAATACTACAACTGCGAAAAAATACAACAAGAAAGTATTTCCGGGATATTCACAAGCTTGAATCCCAGTAACCTTTATATTTAACACGCTGACCCCTACTTGCTCCTCCAGTCTGTGCCCAACTAGATCCCAATATTCAATTATACTGCATATAACCAAAGATCACCATATCGCATCCATTCCTTCTACTAATACCTTATCACGCATTCATTCTGGGAATAAACAAGTATAAATAGTGCCAGATCGCCCCATCGTAAACTTTTGCCAATTTTTTTATCTGCTGACTAGCAGTGTTGTTCTACGGATTGTCAATGGATGCAAACGGCTTCAAACTGGTCCAATACATCACCAATTGAACTGCCGCCATCCGCCTTTTTGCCCGGTTTGCCGCCAGCTTCACGTCGCAATCAACAAAAAATAGTACGTGTTTTATCTTTTAAGGTGCCGCTTGCGGCCCAGAAACCCCCACTTTCTGCTGTCCGTTCAGATCGCTCATTAACTTGGGAATTGATGAAGCAACTTGGACCATGTGACACAAATAAGCGAAGTCCGCCTTCTCCCAAAGAGGAGCTGGTGCTTGCAGCATTCAGGAAACTGCCCGACTCGCTTCTAGATATTCCGGACGCCTCGTCGCTTCCTCTGCCTTTTACTTACCATTCTACTGTCAACGACGACAAATCTTACGTGACGCAGCCACGTCTTTCTGTATCGAAGCTCTTGACCAACTCTTGGTGCGAGCTTGCGAATTTCTTTGACATTTATGCTGGTCTGCCCAGAATTGACTCGGGCAGATTGCAGGTGGGGAGGAATTATCATCAGCACTTAGAAGATCAGACTCATGCACAGGTAGACAAAGAGGATCTCTACAAACTTGTTGACGAGGAGATGACGCGTTTCTCGGAAGATGAGAGAGCGGCGCTTATGAAGAACACAATGGGAATGTATTTGGGCGAGCACTGGATGGAAAATGGCGTGATACGGCTTCTTTCTGCTACCAAGGAACATTTCGCTAGAGAAGTTTACGTTCATGGATTCATTAACTTTTACACGGGGCAATTGGCCACCACACCCGAGGAGTTACTCACGGCGGTGCTCGTGAATGGAATAGCCGACATCGTCAAGATCGACCGATCGAACACAGCATCTCCATATACCAACACCTTCTCCAGGAGGAAAGATCTGCAAAGCTTTCTCATCGAGGATCTTCAACTGCAGCTACAAGCCTTGCGTTTGGATAAATTGCAATTGGTTGACTTAGCAGAAGAGGTACCTAGGGTCAAAAGTGAGGCCACGAAGCTCAGCAAGGACCACTATATCCACATTCGAGACGTGAAAACTCGCGCTTTCAACGAGTTTCCTCGTAATTCTCTGATGGTGGAAGCAGCCCGAGACCAATGCCTATATTATGCACAGTTTCTCGCTAATCTTTCTCAGAGTCCGGAGTTTGCATACGCCAGCCATCTCGAGAATGCTAAACGGCGAGAAGTGGATGTGGATGAGCCGTTGGGGGTGGCGTTGGCAGTCCAGAGCATAATCACCCAATTTCCGGTGATGGTGTTGGATATGAAAAGATTGGCTCGCGGTGAGCCCATTGGGTTTAACGAGTTCGACGAATTTCAAAAAACGAGAGCGGAGAATACCGAAGCAGCTGACGGAGAGAAACCATTCTCAATCAGTAACTTTGTTACTGAGGCCCGCTTCCGCGAAATGTTGGCATTATTTTACAGTGATTCAAAGGAACTAATGGAGGTTGATATCCTGGACTTATTTAGACCTTGGAAGCATCCTCTAACGGTCCGTTATTTCGCAGCCAGAGCAGGCCAGGCATACAATATCTTTGAAAGCTTTCGGCCAGCGTCCGTTTGCATCGAGTACCACAACTTCAAATCTCGCAGAGTTTTCGGGTACAAGCATTTCCCCTTCAGCCTGGAGTTATTGGCGCAAAGCATGGTAAATGCTAGCAGATTCTGGAGTGGACAGCGTCTGCCGAAAGCAACAGACGACCTTACAAAGTGCCGCAGGTGTGACTTCAGGACAAGGTGCCCCGCCATCAACAAACCTGTGGATGCCCTCGCAGGAGATGCTATCTACAAGTTGATCGAAATGTGAAGAATGTCACACATTACACTCTTCAAGTTCTTAAAGAGAAAGAGACACAAAAGGATGTCAGACGCCATCAAAGGTTGTACCACACTTGTCTATGGCACCACCTCTGCAGACTTCCAGGTCTTGCGACCGTATTAATCTATGGGATTCGTTTACCACGTATATCTGGATACGGCATATAAATGGAGATAAAAGTCCCACAGAGAAAAAAAAGTTCAGTGGACGCGCAAACACGATGAAGTAGTAACGATAGTTTGGCTTCCACACGACGTTACCCGGCTGATCGGAACAGGCTAGGTTTTACTACCGACAACCCGAGGAAGTTACGGATATTGCGGCAAGGATGAAAACGCATAGCCACAAAAGAACAACAAACCTTCCAACCTTCATCATGTCGACTTCTACAAATTTGTCTTTCTCTACGTGTATCCAGCACCTACTCCGAACGGACTAACGGAAAGGTAAGGAAGTATTGTTAATTCGGCTACTATCATGGCACTTCCGAGTATCAAAACCCATACACTTCAACGCCAAACGTTGGCCCCACAGTACCTGGTCCCACTTTTAGGCTCCCTGCCCCACACGAATCGTAAAGATGCCGAATCCCGACTTGGCGAGGAACGGCGAGGAACGGAAAAAAATCCTCAAGCTAAGGCTAGAAGCGGTGCATAATTCTGCCCGGTGCGAATCCACGACATGTGGCTCCAACCTTATTACTGTACTTGAGAACTGAAACAGAATGGTTGGGCCCCATGCCAAAGTAGCGACCGATCGTAGACCAAAAGGCTGTGGCTAAAAGTAGTCTTTAAAAAGGTAATTGCGAGAATCGGACTACCAGCGTGAGCTTGTGATTTGGGTCATTATAACGTATTGGTAGAGGCACTGGACTGACGTCGTGGGGCGCTCTCATTCGCCAACTCCGAAATCTGGGGTCAATGGTTCGCGCCAGAACCGAGGGTACTTCCTGAAGGACATCAAAGTCCGCGGAATGGAATCTCGGGAGCTGCAAACTCACGGGAAGTACGAGTGGTGACTGGTCAACGTTTCCTTCGGTCTGTTCGCTCTTGAGACATCAGCTGCATACATAAATATCCTTTCCCGCGGAGCTTTATGGTTTGGTGCCATCAGGCAAGTGATTTCCAGAAAGCGAACATGCGGGTGCGCAAGTCAAAGGAATCAGTTCCCGGTTCCGAATGGAACACTATGATTGGCCAAAGCACATTCCGAGGACACGTATCTGCAGGACGACAAGTGACTTTACGTAATCTGCTGCTCACGCTAGTGGTGCCGATTTATCCACCTAATGGCCTATAAAAAGTGAGTGCTGCCGAGGTTTTTTTTTCCCTTCTCCAAATTTTTTTTGAAGAATCACAACTATAATGTCTGCTGTCCGTTCTATCCAGCGTTCCGCCTTGAAGAGAGCTTTGGGTATCAGAACCTACGCTACTGAGCCAGTATGTCATGGATCATATTTTCACTCCGTTCGTCCTTAACTAACATTTCCAGACCTTGAAGGCTCGTTTGGCCGAGATCTTGCCTGAGAAGGCTGAAGAAGTCAAGCAGTTGAAGAAAGAATATGGTAAAACCGTATGTATCGCTTCCTGATGCGAAAGTTGATTTGTTCCAGTGCCATGTGACTGGTCCATAGGTTTCTGTCTACCTATTAGTTTCAAAGGTAGCAAACTTAGTATAGAGTTCACGTAAATTGGACCGTCACTGTTACGGAAACTTGTCACACTTTGGAAATCGATGTTCCTTGGAGTTTCATCCTCGGCACATTCTCAAGCTTTTCCTAGTGCTCTACTAACACATAATAGGTTATCGGTGAGGTTCTTTTGGAGCAGGCTTACGGTGGTATGAGAGGCATCAAGGGTTTGGTCTGGGAAGGTTCTGTGTTGGACCCAATTGAGGGTATTCGTTTCAGAGGCAGAACTATCCCAGACATCCAGAAGGAATTGCCACACGCCGCTGATGGTGCTGAGCCATTGCCAGAAGCTTTGTTCTGGTTGTTGTTGACCGGTGAGGTTCCAACCGTCGCTCAGACCAAGGTTTTTTCTGAGGAGTTGGCTGCCAGAGCTGCTTTGCCAAAGCACGTTGAGGAGTTGATTGACCGTTGTCCAACCAACTTGCACCCTATGGCTCAGTTCTCCATTGCTGTGAATGCCTTGGAGTCCGAGTCCCAGTTCGCTAAGGCGTACGCCAAGGGTGTTCCAAAGTCTGAGTACTGGAAGTACACTTACGAAGACTCCATCGAGTTGTTGGCTAAGTTGCCAAACATCGCTGCCAGAATCTACAGAAACGTCTTCCATGACGGCAAGTTGGCTGGCACCGTCTCCCAGGACTTGGACTACTCCGCCAACTTGGCCACTTTGCTCGGCTTTGGCCAGAACAAGGAGTTTGTCGAGTTGATGAGATTGTACTTGACCATCCACTCTGACCACGAAGGTGGTAACGTTTCTGCACACACCACCCACTTGGTTGGTTCCGCATTGTCCTCTCCATTCTTGTCTCTCGCCGCTGGCTTGAACGGTTTGGCTGGTCCTTTGCATGGTAGAGCCAACCAGGAGGTGTTAGAGTGGTTGTTCAAGTTGAAGGAGGACTTGAACGGTGACTACTCTAAGGAGGCCATCGAGAAGTACTTGTGGGACACCCTTACCGCTGGTAGAGTTGTGCCAGGTTACGGTCACGCTGTGTTGAGAAAGACCGACCCTCGTTACACTGCTCAGAGAGAGTTTGCCTTGAGGCACATGCCAAACTACGAGTTGTTCACCTTGGTGTCCAACATCTACGAGGTTGCTCCTGGCGTGTTGACCAAGCACGGTAAGACCAAGAACCCATGGCCAAATGTGGACTCCCACTCTGGTGTCTTGTTGCAATACTACGGTTTGACCGAGCAGTCCTTCTACACTGTGTTGTTCGGTGTTGCCAGAGCCTTCGGTGTGTTGCCACAATTGATTCTCGACCGTGGTCTTGGTATGTCTCTCGAGAGACCAAAGTCTTTCTCCACCGAGAAGTACATTGAGTTGGTCAAGTCCATCGGTAAGAAATAAGCGTGAGACGTCTATTTATCCCAGACGCCCTAACGGCCATAGATGCTCGTTATCTTGTCTATATTATTTATTTGTCGGTATCTCACTACCTTGAGTTTCTTATGTATCTAACGAAAAGATGATTGTGTTATTGAAAGAGAGAAGAGTAGGCGACAATGATTGGAAGGCCAGAAGTTTTGAAGAAATCCAAAAAGACCATCCAAATATCCCATCCAAAACACCCGTACACCAACCACAAGACCAAGATCTTGAAGCCTTCAACCAAATCTTCCAACCACCATGCTTCGGCGAGAAGTCCGTCAACTTTCGGCGTCAGCGCGGTTCTTGAAAGAAGGCACCAAGGTGCTGTACCTGAAATCTTTACTACTTCCGAAAACTGCATTCAGTCCCAAGGTCCCAAAAGACCAGGAAAGAAATGACTTGATTGAAAAATCGGGTAAGAACCTCTATCTCTGGCAGCAGAGGCGTCCAGACTATAGAAAAGAGTTTGTTCTTCACGACGGCCCTCCCTATGCCAATGGAGACTTGCATTTGGGCCACTCCCTCAACAAAATTTTGAAAGACATCATCAACCGATTTGAACTTCTCCACAATGGCCTGAAGGTCTCGTACCGCCCGGGTTGGGACTGCCACGGCCTTCCAATTGAGATGAAAGCGATTCAGGATGCTGGAAGACTATCTGCCGCCGAAACTCGGAGGTTGTGCCAAGAGTTGGCAAGTGGAATGATCGACAAACAACGACAACAATTTCTTGATTTTGGAATCATGACCGACTTCGATACGCCGTACGTGACAATGTCCAGAGAGTATGAGGCTGCACAACTCCAGATTTTCTTGAAATTGTTCGAAAACTCTCTTTTGACTCGCCAGCTAAAGCCTGTTTGGTGGGGTTGTGAGACGCAGACGGCCTTGGCCGAGGCCGAGCTAGAGTATAATGCCAACCACAAATCGGTTGCTATTTACGTAAAGTTCCCGCTCGCTAAGAGTGAGTTGCTGGACCGATTGGGCGGAAACGTTTATCTCCTTATTTGGACATCCACTCCATGGACGATTCCAGCCAACAAGGCCATCTGTGTGAACTCGCAGTTGGATTATACGGTGTTGCAGAATGACCAAACGGGAGAAAAGTTGGTTGTGGGGGTTGAACTTGCGGACGAGATCCAAAAACTCGACTCTTCCTACTCAAAAACAGATATCGTGATTAAAGGATTCGAGTTGGAGGGACTTCACTACAAAAACCCTAGTTTCCATGACAATGAGCTCTATCCGGTTTTACATGGCGAACACGTGTCCTCTTCTGCTGGTACTGGCCTTGTTCACAATGCTCCAGCGCATGGATTGGAGGATTTCCATGTTGGCCAGAAACACCAGTTGCTTGTGGCATCTTCCGTGGACGGAAAGGGATTATACATTCAACAGAACATCCCACGGGGGTTCCATGAACTCGCGGGAAAGTATGCCAACGGTAAGGCTAGCATCTTCCGGTGTGTGGAGATCTTGGAGAACCACAATATGCTTTTCCACGTCAACAAGAAGTATAGTCACTCGTATCCATATGACTGGCGGTCGAAAACGCCGGTGATCCAGCGAGCCACGCCGCAATGGTTTGTCAATGTGGAGAAGATCAAGGATGCCGCCATTAAGCTGTTGGAGCAAGTTGAATTCATCCCCGAGTCGGGCAGAAACAGGCTCACCCTGTTTATCAACAACAGAAGCGAATGGTGCATTTCCAGACAGAGGACTTGGGGAGTCCCTTTGCCCATTGTATATAATAAGGAAACCCACGAGCCTCTAGACGACATCGAGACCATCCGCTACGTTGTCAGCAGACTTGCGGAGTTTGGCACAGATCAGTGGTTTGAAGAAGAGGACGATATCTCCAGATGGCTTCCAGAAGGAAGAAATGGCGCCCAATATTATAAGGGAAAGGACACCATGGATGTGTGGTTTGACTCGGGCACTTCGTGGTCGACTCTCGGAGACAACTTGGACAAACTCATGACCTCCGACACTCCATTGGCAGATGTTTATTTGGAGGGCAGTGATCAGCACAGAGGATGGTTCCAGTCTTCGCTACTAAACAAGATCATCGCCTCTGGCGATAACAATAGTTTCAAGGCTGTTGCTCCTTATAAGAAAATCATCACTCACGGATTCACTTTGGACAAGAAGATGGATAAGATGTCCAAGTCCAAGGGTAACGTGATTTTACCTCTGCAGGTGATCAACGGCGGAGGCAAGCCTGCTGTTCCTGCTTTGGGAACCGATGGGCTTAGATTGTGGGTCGCCTCTTCCAACTATACACTGGATGTCAGTGTGAGTCCCGAGGTGTTGACTCGAGTGATGGAGAATGTCAAGAAACTCCGAGTGACCTTCAAATACATGTTGGGAAATCTTCACGATTTCGAAAGTGCCGTTCCCTTGAATCAGTTGAATCCTTTGGATAAATGGATTCTTTCGAGATTGCATACTTTGCAGGCCAAGACAGTGGACGCCTACCAGAGCCACAACTACGCAAAGGTTATCAGAGAATTGAATGCACACATGAGCGGTGATCTAAGTGCGCTCTACTTCGATATCTCCAAAGATTGTCTCTATACGTCGCCACAGAGTTCTTTGAGAAGAAGAGGTATCCAGACAGTGTTGAACTATCTCGTTCGGGTTTACATTGGAATCTTGGCTCCTATCCAGCCGGTGCTCACCCAGGAAGTCTGGGATCTCTATGCTGCTAAATTCCACCTCAACGAAGATTCTCCCTTCAAAAAGGATTGGGACTTCTACGCTCTACAAGAAGAGGTTGTAGACACAGAAATTGCAAGCGAGTTCAACACTATCTGGAAAATCAGAGACTCCCTCTACAAGTCGTTGGAGACTCTTCGACTCGAAGGGTTGTTCAAGAATAAATTAGAGGCGGAAGTCTTCCTTGAAACCGAATCAGAGTCGTTAACCAAACTTCTTGCAAAACACAAGGAGTTCCTAGATGACTACTTTTTGGTTTCCAGAGTTACCTTGGGTGTTCCTCTGGTGACAGGAACCCCACCAGGCAGGTTTGCTGTCCAATTGGGCGAGGCGCTTGTCAATGTCACCATTACACACTCGACGTCTTGTAAATGTCCCAGATGCTGGAAGCACATTTCCGAGTCGGAGGATGCTCTCTGTGGAAAATGTGCAGAGGTTATTCAATAGTGCAGAGGTGACACAACAGTTGTACATAGTAAAATGGCTGGCGCCGGAGAACATGGGTAGTTTTCCGGGGCGATGGCCCTTAGAAAATAGATTTTCAATCAGTGGAACCCGAGATGGTTCGTCATAGTTAACGATCTGGTGCATCAAATATCGTCCATACAAAATATAGAAACCCAACCCTCCCGTAGTTAACCGCATTGGGTCCAGCGCGCGCCCATTTGGCGTGGACAATGTTAGCAAGGAAAATAGCAGCGCTCCAGGGAATTTCGGGGCCAGACTGGGCCAGAACTCCATGTACTTCGAGTTTGCTTCCATAATCGATGATGATAATTATGGAACTGTTGCGCAAAACTGGATTTCGACTCTGGTTCTCGCATCTCTGCCCGCGTTTCCCAGCAAAATCTCGTAAATGGAAGGGAGAGAGGCCCCGAGTTGTATGCAAGACGGCGCCAAAAGTTGGTGCGACTCGCCCATTCGCACCAGCGTGGACCAAGCGAGGAAAAAAAAGTTACTAGGAGCAATCACCCTCTATTTACACCACGAAAGTCACCTGGGCCTCAGCCGCCTGAAATCCCCCATTTACCACAGGTTGCCAAGCTACTCCAGCGCTAGCCACATTACCATTGGCAGTGTCTGCACCCGGTTCCTCTGGACAATTCACTGTTTCAGAACATCAGCGGCCTAGGCAGCATTTTTTTTGTTTCGTCTATCCTTCCGACCTGCGCACGGACCGGTCCCCAAAACATTGGTCTCCCTTCGTCTTGATCGCACCCGAACAATATAGTGACCAAAACACCAGCAACAGGGCCAGAGATTTGCTCAAAATCCTCCGCTTCGCTTAATCCACCATGAGCACTGGCATCCAAAAAAAGATCCGCAGTTTCCTCGGCACCCGAGACGATCTCCTCAAGAAATACCTGGATATCCACCAAACACAAGTGGACCCGGACCTACGCCAGAGCTTGGTAGATCTATACGAGTTTGACCAGTTGTGCTACTCGTATTATGCATTGAAGTCATATTATGACCTCTCCAAGTCCCGCTGGGACCTGGACTACCGCAATCTTCTTGATGACCTCGCGTCTCTACACTCGCGCATCGAAGACAAGATTCCCCTTTCAGAATTGTACCTGGAGATTCCCGAGGTCAAGGTTCTTCGACGTGAATTCAGGGAGAATGCCAAGGAGGGCGGGAAGGTGGCGTTCCTGATAGTTTCGCTGTCCACACAAATGTCGGTGTTGAATGAGATCATAGGCTTGGGCTCTGGCAATGGCACGCCCGTGGAGAGGACCGATGAGAAGGATAAGCAACAGGAAAGTACAAAGGAGCATGAAAAACCAACGGAGGCTGGGAGCCAAAAACCAATTGAAGCTGGGAGCCAAAAACCAGTGTCCAATGTAGCAGTGTCCACTGCTCATGAGTATACTCAGGCTTATGGGATTTCTCAAGTTCCTTCAGGGTTATTTTCACGAGCTGAACAACTTCTTTATGGAACTCCGCTTCCTCAGGCTCCATTTGCTGGCAATCAGCGGGTTCCTCAGGCTACTAATGTTCCTAGCTCTGGACAAGTTCCTGTGGCTGCGAATGTTCCAAATCGCGTTCATGGCACCATCCAAACCCCAAACTTACAGAAAACAAGTGGCATTCAACCTATTGGTTTCTCTCCGCCTATTTCTGAACTCAGACCCAATGAAGCATATTCCATCTCGAAACGTCGCTCCTTCTCTCCGGTGCCAGATTCAAAGCGTTCAAGATCCGACACTATCAACTTCGAAGAGTTCAAAACCTGGACACGAGAACACAATCTCTGCATCTTCCGTGCTATCTTAGAGCGTCCGTATCAGAGCACCGCCGCAATTCAGCTGGCCCTCCTTGGGAAGTTCGGAGTGTCGATTTCTCAACAGGCAGCAGCCACTTTGGAGCTGCACTACGGATACTCGGAGCGAACAAAAGATAATTACCAATACTACATTCAGGCGTTCCAACTGGTGGCGTCGCAGTTTCACGAAAATCCCGGCTACGTGATTGTGCCCTGGGCAGATATCCGCTTGCAATTTGCCCGAAAGACCGGCCTCACTCTTGACGACTGGGAAGTGCGTGGCCGCTACCTGCTCTTCTTGCTCCATCGGAGAATCTACGGCGAAAGCGGAGAGCCACCCTCTAATTATAGCGACTTGGTTGAAGAATGGAAAAAGATCGCTGTAATTCGCAGCCACCTGTCCCCAATAGGAGGCCATTACCAGGCAGATATCCTAAAGCCTGCGGGATTGGATTTCCAGTCGAGGAACACCTCTATATCCGTCGACGACGAGGAACACACCTGGACCCCGGAATTGGTGAGCATTCTTATCGAAGCCCATAGCAGGGTCCCCAAGGTTTTACCAAACCGAATGATGGCGATCAAGCATTTCATCAAGCTCAAGACAGGCAAGGAATTTGACTTGAAAGAGGTGGAGAGAAGACTGAGATGGAGAGACGTGGACATTGGCGTGGCCAACTTGTTTCGTGAACGGGCACAAGAAGATGCGATACAGCAACAGGCAAACAGTGCTGAAGGGCGGAGTCAGCGACAGAGTCAGGGCCAAACGCTGGCACAGCCCCAACCACAAGATCAGAGATTGAGCGAAAGGCCCGTTTCTAAATCAACACAGGAAGCATCACATGCTTATTCGCATAAGAAGGATGGCGAGTCAGCCACAGAATCTACTTCAGGAGCTGCTGTGACTCTTAGAACGGGAGCTGCCAATGGAGCTACTAATGGAGTTACAGAAGTGACTTTCACCAGCCCAATTACGCATAATACTGCTGGTAGGACTCAAACGGCTACTAATACCGCTTCCATCACCGTTACTAATACTGCCAGTACTTCCAATTCCGCTTCTTCAGTGGTCACCAACTCCGTTGCCAATACCACGACTGATACCGCTCCAAAGACCAAATCCGTTACTTCTGCTGATACTTCGAGGGAACCTGCCGCAGCCACGTCTCCGAAATCTTCAACCAATGGGTCCAGCCTATTCGACAAGTTACTCGCTCTCATTGAAGTCCTGACCAAACCAGACTGGTACTTCATGTCTAAGATGAAGCCGTCTATCTACACAGATTTCTGGGACTTTGAAAAGTGCAAGTGCGTTTATGTCACCGTCGAATACCTTTCCAACATTCCAGCAGATACTTCTGACCTCACGTTGCGAGTGGCCCGGACGAATTTGAAGAAAATGGCCCGGTTGAGACTTCTCCGCGGATTCAAAATCAAGGTGCTGGAGTCTTTGGTGGAAAACAAGCTCATGAACATGATGGAACAGGATGTCTTTAGTCCCGCCATGGTGGAGGTGATCAAGAATGCCTTATAAGTAGGAGAATTGAACACCTAGCAAGATACTACACCTCACTTGTAGAACCTCTATATTACAATCACTGCTATCATAGTACAAACTACTTTCCGCTCATCAACTGCGTCAATAACTGCGAGCTGGACGACTGATTGGAGAGCGTGCTGGGAAGCTGGGGAACCTCCTGGTTCTTGCCAAACAACCCTGGAGGTGGAGGAGTAGCTGCTCCTCCTCTTTGACTCATTCTCAATGCGCTGATTTGAGAGATTTGTCCTTGTGGTTGTGCGTTACTCTGAGCACTATTCTGAACATTACTCTGAGCATTTCCCTGAGCGTTACCCTGAGCGCTACCCTGGACATTTCCTTGGCTTTTGATTTGATGTGCCTGCTGCTGAAGCTGCATCAAGAGCAACTGTTGCTGTTGCTGTTGTTTCTGGGTGTCATCCAAGTGCATCTGTTGCAATCTCGCTGTCACAATTGGCGTCTGCAGCTGTTGTTGTGGTGGCTGTTGCTGCAAATGAGCCTGCTGTGTCAAGTACTGATGCTGCTGGCTGATTGGATGGTTCAGGTACGCCAAGTGGTACTTCTTGATTGGACGCAACAAGAACCGTTCAATGACCTGTCTGGCAAGCACCTTCTCCTCGTCCAAGGTGCCCGAGTATGGCTCGATGCTGCGGTCGAAGTGGAAAAGAGGGATTGGCTGTGCGTCTCTCAAGTCGTCAAAGTAGACCTTCAATGCTCTCTTGGACTCAGACAACTCCCTCAACCGCTCACTAGCATCCGCGGCAATTTGAAGGGCCAGATTATCGTCGATATCAATGTCATCTGGCAACACCGTACCGTCCTTATTGGATTTGGACTTTTTCTTTGTATCCTTCTTCTGAAGCTTCTGGTCCTTGAAAATTTCTCCCAACGTTGGAAATGCAGCAGGGTCCGCCATCAGAACATGAGACACCGCCGGGGACGAGCTGGCTGAGTCCAGATTCATGTTCTTAACCCATTCCAGATTCAAGTTCTTGGGCCATTCCAGATTCAAATTCTTGGCCCAGTGTGCAGTGGCTGGAAGCACAGGAGCGGCATGGGTTGCCACAGGGGTAGATCCCGAAGGAAGTGCAGCTGACAAACCACCAGCAGCGGAAGACTGAGAGTGGCGGTCGTCGTCGTACACGTCGTGGTCGCCAAAGTGCGACTGGTGCAAGTTGACGCTGCTACCGTTGTGCAGACCGATCATGCCCATCTTAATACCCTGGTGAGTAGACAAATCCTTGCGAGTGTAGGAATCGGCCTCTTCGCCAGGCTCATGCAAAAACATACAGTTAGGGTTGGGACATGGGTGGCCCCGCAAGTATGACAGACAGTACTTTGTGGTTCCGTGGGCTGCACGGAGCACACGACCGTCGCAAAGCGATCCGTCAAGCTCGTTGATACATCTAAGTGCATCTTCCTTTCTGGTAAATGTGACATACACCACAATTCCCTGGTTGGAGATCGGGACCTGGTGGGAAGGACCAGCGGGAGTTTTCCGGTTGATGACAATCTTCAGGATTTTGCCATACTGTCCAAAATACTTATCTGATCTGAGTTCCGAATGCAAATCCTCAGGCGGACAAGGCGGATTCAAGCCAGTGACGTACACCAAGTTTTTCTGCACGACACGAAGTCCTGCCAAATGCTTCTTGCTGGCGATTTCCAGCTCCTTACGCTCCTTCTCACGCTGTTTCTTATCACGTTCACGCCTCTCCTTCTTAAATTGCTGTAACTTGTATTCTTCCGGCGTCAATGTCTTGTATTCAACGCTTTCGTCGTCGTAGAGACGTCTGCATCCAGGACACCGCCCGTTAAGTTCCGGATTCTGTCTGATGTTGTTGTAGCAGAACTGGCAGATTTGATAACCGCATGGACAAGGCTTGAAGTTCTTGTCGGAGATATCCATTTCTTCCACACATAAGGGGCTGAATGTTAGTTGGGGAGCTTGATACTATAAAACGTTTTCGTACATACCAGTATTCCACCTCCTCGTCGGAGATGAACAGGTCTTCTAGAGGTACCATGGTGATGTTGGAGTAGTAAGATGGATTTTGGTGAGGTTGGCGAGGTAAAGATTTAAGCGTATATGCAGGTAGTTGACTTTTGTGTTCGCGGAGGAGTCAAGTGAGTCTTTGTGATTTAGATTATCATCTTAAAAATATATAGGGAAAAAGCACCGATACCTTTTCATGGAATATGAGCTGACTTTTGAGGCTACTTGGCCATTTCAGATGTACTGGTATTTTAGTCGGTATGCATATAGCCCAACACGATGGCAAGGTCACGTGATGAAGTAGAACGGATTGAATTGGGGAGTGGGGAGATATGAGCTGGATAAATGGAGAGAGGAGCCGTATTTTATGCTGAGAAGTTTCTGGTCCCGCTAGGCATACCTGTAAGTCCCTTGGAAGCTTTTTCTTTCGGATGGACGGATGTACGGATGTTTACCTGCAGATGTACTGATTTCTCTCCAACACCGACTACTATCTTTCCAACGCCATGGCTTTTATCGTTGAGCTCTGGGAGTCTATTTTCACGCCAGGCACGACACCGGCACTCTTGAAAGCCACCCATGCCTCATTTATTCTTCTTCTTTTGTCGCTTTTGTCCTTGATCTACTACACCAGATCCATCCACTTCATCAATCTCTTTGTGATCGCTGGATTGTTGTATGCCTCTGTGATTTGGTTTGTGAACGAGCTTAAGCATACGAAGCTTCAAAACAATAAGGAGTTGTTGGAGAAGGAGAACGAGAAGGAGAACGAAAAGGTAAAT
Source organism: Sungouiella tsuchiyae (assembly GCA_030566995.1). NCBI lineage: Eukaryota > Fungi > Ascomycota > Pichiomycetes > Serinales > Metschnikowiaceae > Sungouiella > Sungouiella tsuchiyae. The sequence continues at coordinate 23,826 of JAJLRO010000055.1, forward strand.
GGACAGGAGAAGGAGAAGTCACCTGCTGCCACTACCACAGCCACAGAACCGGCTCCTATCAAGAAAAGAAAGGCCTAGTTGAGGTTATAAGGTTGAGAAGTTAGAGAAGGTAATGTGGATTGAGACTTGGTGGCTGGGAAGTTGGACCTCAGAAGCCGTGATCGAGAACTGATCTGGAATCCAGATATTGTCTCGCATCCACAATTCCGTCACCAATTCCGTCCAAAGTTCCGTGTTCATAATATCGTATCCATAATATCGTATGACCATTGCATAGAAGCTTGTACCATGAAAATAAACACACTGAGACTTTCTCACTAGAATGCCAGAATGGCTCTCCATTCTCAAAACCCATGTGCGACCTCGCAGAACATAAAATAATTCTACCCAGCGAGCGTTATCAATTTCGACCAACAGATTGTAGGAGATCCACCATTTCATATCCATTCATTCCACCTCCCTTCACTACCCCACCTCTCCACCTCACTTCTCCACTCCTCCCCACCCCACCTCTCCACTTCTCTTCAACTGTCCTCCACTTCTCTACAACTGTCCTCCACTGTACAGGCACTCATCATGAGCTTCAGGTTTGCCCTCCAGAAGTACATCGACGACCCGTCACACTCCAGCGTGATTTTCTACGATGATGACGTCGTAATCATCAACGACGCCTACCCCAAATCGATACGCCACTACTTGGTTCTTCCCCGCGATTCCCAGATGTCCAAAATTCACCCGTTCGACGCTTTCGACGATCACGAAAAGTACGAAAAATACGCCCAATACGTTGAGAAGGCCAAGCTGTTGATGGTAGATTCGCTCGTCGAGGAGGGGATTGTGGCGTGCGACAGCAGTACGAGGGATACCTTTCGCCATAGATTTATCAGAGCGGGCGTCCACTCCATTCCATCGTTGGCCAATCTACACATCCACGTAATCACCCAGGACTTCCATCTGGTCCGCTTGAAGAACAAGAAACACTACAATTCGTTCACCACGCCATTTTTTGTCGATTTCGACCGGCTCGACCCCCAACTATTGAAACCATCCACCACCGACTTTCTCACGCCGTACTCCGGTTCTTCCGAAGATTCCGATACTGACGGCGACTTCTCGAATGATGGCTCCACTCTGCTAATCCTTAGCTGCCGCCGAAACAATTTGATTCGGGACCCTGCTCACCTCAACAAGATTCTCCGCGACACTCCATTAACGTGCGTGTACTGCCGCAAGGGGTTTGGAAACAGCATGGCGGGACTCAAGGCCCATTTAGCTATTGAGTACAGGACAAAATTTTTGAGTACAAGTCTGGAACACAAAGACCTTGCCCAGCAGTCCTGATTCGGATTAACGCACCCGAGTCCTCCACCGCGCGGCGGAACATCTTGCATGAATTTGGAGGGCATTTTTCCACTCTATATTGCTTACTACCACATACAGAATTCCGCATGAATAGAGCTTAGGTTAATAACACCCGTTCTTCCCACATTACTGCGGGAAAATCCAATTTTACCTAATGTGATGCTTTCGCTCGAGACTCCCCGCCCAGTTCCAAGTGTCCGAAATTCGTACCGTGATCCACTAAGCCGCTAAGGTGCCAATCTGAATATTTGCGAGTATTTGCGGTGGTGCGAGCGTTGGGTTGAGAATCTGCGAGAATGTGGGGTTTTTCCGGAGGCGTGCATGTCCCCCATCGATCGATTCTTCCAGCCGGGACGGCCAATTTTCGGTACCCGGAAATTGCGGGATAACAAGTTGGAACTAAAACTAGAAGGGCGACCCGCCAAGCACCTTCTTTTGACAGGAGACGTCAAGTGCACGTCATCCAACTGGCATTTCCTTGGCAAAATTGTCACTACAGTAGTTCGATTAGTCGTGAGGGGGCGGTCACCATGCGCGAAGAAACTGACAATCGAAGATTGCTTGCCCTGACACCGCCCCCACAAGTAAGGCAGACAAACCGTGGAGTAAATCCGATGCATGCTCCACACTAGCATGTCATTGGATGTTCGGCGAAACTGCCCCCAAAGAAGCTTAGCCTTGCCAGGAGCCCGGTCAATTGATCAGATAATAAATATTTGGGCCATGCCTCCTGATTTTCACATTCCATTCAATTTTCATTCTTCTTCTAACCATGAGCATCTTCGAAGAAAAGGACAAGGAGATAACGTCTCTCGAGTCCAAGGACATCAGGTATGACAACAATAATAAGGTCGATACCGCCATTGTCGGTCAGAACTTTAATTTCGCCAAAGAATTTGAGGAGTTAGAGATCTTGGCTGCCCAGGTTGATGAGAAGCCCTCTTTCGTCGACAGACTCTTGCTCTGCGAGTCCAAAATCAACTTCAAGAACAAAAACCACATGGTGTACCTTTTGGGAGCATTTGCTGCTGCTGCAGGTTTGTTGTCTGGTTTGGACCAGTCTATCATTTCTGGTGCCCAGATCGGTATCAAAAAAGATTTGGATGTCACCACTTCGCAAATGTCGTTGGTGTCTTCCCTTATGCCTCTTGGAGCCTGTGCCGGATCTATCATCATGACGCCATTGAATGAGTATTTGGGTAGGAGAACTTCGTTAATTATTTCTTGTATCTGGTACACAGTTGGTGGTATTTTGTGTGCTGCTTCCCAATCTCACCACTTGTTGTACGCTGGAAGATTTCTACTTGGTGTGGGTGTCGGTATCGAAGGTGGATGTGTGGGTATCTATATCTCTGAGTCTGTTCCTGCCAATGTCAGAGGTAATATTGTGTCGATGTACCAATTCAATATTGCGTTGGGAGAAGTTTTAGGATTTGCCGTGGCTGCTATTTTTTACTCGGTCAAGGGTGGCTGGAGATTCATGGTGGGTTCGTCATTGGTTTTCTCTTCTTTATTGTTTGTCGGTTTGTTCTTCTTGCCTGAATCTCCACGTTGGTTGGTGCATAAGGGCAGATACGGAATGGCCTACAATGTGTGGAAGAGATTGAGGGACATCGAAGACGACAAGTCCAAGCTCGAGTTCTTGGAGATGAGACAGGCTGCTTTCCAAGAGCACGAGAGAAGAGCACAAGAATCTGTATGGCAGAACGCCTCGGACTTGTTCACCGTCTCCAGAAACAGAAGGGCGCTTACTTACGCTGTTATCATGGTCACTTTGGGTCAGTTGACTGGTGTCAACGCTGTTATGTACTACATGTCCGATTTGATGGCCGCCATTGGATTTAGCGAAAAGAACTCGGTTTTCATGTCTCTTGTTGGCGGAGGATCGTTGCTTCTCGGAACCATTCCAGCTATTTTGTGGATGGACCGTTTTGGAAGAAGAGTGTGGGGCTACAACATTGTGGGATTCTTCATTGGTTTGGTGCTTGTTGGTGTCGGGTACCGTTTCAATCCAGTGACAGAGAAGGCCAAGGCTGAAGGAATCTACTTGTCTGGTATTATCATTTACTTCTTGTTCTTCGGATCATATTCTACGTTGACGTGGGTTATTCCATCGGAGTCGTTCGACTTGAAGACCAGATCGTTGGGAATGACCATTTGTTCTACATTCCTCTACTTGTGGTCTTTCACCGTCACCTACAACTTTGCCAAAATGAAGACTGCCTTCACATACACCGGATTGACATTGGGCTTCTACGGTGGAATTGCCTTCCTTGGTCTTGCTTATCAGATTCTCTTCATGCCTGAGACAAAGGACAAGACTTTGGAGGAGATTGATGACATTTTCAACCGCTCTGCGTTCTCGATTGCCCGCGAGAATGTCTCCAACTTGAAGAAGGGAATCTGGTAATTAGGTAACAACATGTAAATATGAATAGTAATCTGGTATTAATTAGATGGGAAGTAGAATGGTAGGAGACAGCATTTGACAGTAAAATCAAAAACGGCTAGTTTACAAAGGACGAGCAGCCCAGAATGGGCCATGCGGACTTCGCCATGAGATATGCCTCGCTTGCTTAAAATCTAACAGCTCTTTTATTGTTTCTTACTGACGTCATGCTATGGAGTTCGTACTTCCAATTTCTACTGTGGATGGTTTTATTGGCGGCAATCATAATTATTCGTCCAATTATTATCTGATCACAATTCATAAATGAACCACAATTCTTCTGATTGTTGATCGAAACTCATCTTCCGAATTGTATACTCAACCATCTACAACTCTCCAGGTAACAGATATCAATCACAGCTCTCCAGCCATTTTCATTTGTACTTAGCCATACTGACCATTGTAGTAGAACAAATCGTAAAATATACTGAGTCAGTGATTAGGCTCAGTCCTATGTATCTATTAAATGGCCATGGAACATTTTGCACCCAGAACATTAATCAAAAATATCCGCACGCCCAACCTCAAACGCAATTCCACCGCAAAAGCAATCCCCTTTTACAATGTACATCCAACTCTCTTTTGCAATATTTCACTATCCCAATAAATGTATTCCCATTTCCTAAAATACTTAACTCCCCACACAAACCTCCAACTGCGTGGTGTACGGATGTCCATCCCAAATGCCCATCGCTAGAGCTCCATCACTCTTACCATTTCCAATGGCAGATAGAATTCTCGGAGGCATTTACCTTCTGTCAATAGAACCCGTCAACTCCAACCATGACTTCAAGACGGAATATGGAGTCACCCACGTGATTTCCGTCCTCTCGGGGCCGCTTCCATCATACATCACCCAGGACTACCATCATCTACAAATCGACATTAATGACGAAGAAACCGCCAATCTTCTTGAACATCTTCCTGGCGCAATTGACTTCATCAACCTGGCGCTATTTCCCCATGGTGCTGATGACGATCAGAAAAAGCACAGCGGTGCTATTTTGATCCACTGCGCTCAAGGCAAGTCCAGGTCAGTTGCCGTGATTATTGGATATTTGATGGCCAAGTACAATCTCACATACGTTCAGGGATTGCACGCGGTCACGAGGAAAGTGGCGGATGCGCAGCCCAACAGTGGCTTCGTTGAGCAGCTCAAACTTTTTGAGCACATGAAATGTAAGGTCGACGACAGAAGCACAGAGTACAGGCAGTTTCTTGTGGCCAACAGCCTCAAGCAGGATCCCTCAGGCAGTCTGCTTCCGCACATTGAGGTATTTTCTTCGAAAAAAACTGATAACGATGCAACAAAGGCCCACAGCCCCGGGAATTATGCTCTTCGGTGCAAAAGGTGCCGACAGACATTGGCATCCGAAAGCGATATGGAGGTGCACGATCCTCCCGAACCCGATTCACGCCAGTCGAAGTTTGTGAAGAACGCTCCCAATTCTCGACGCATCATCTCGATGACCGAGGCTGCTTCGGTGTGTTCACATTATTTTATGGCAGAGCCTGTTGAATGGATGAGAAAGGAGTTGGAAAAGGAGGAGCTCGAGGGCAAGTTTGCATGTCCGAAATGTGAAGCGAAGGTGGGAGGATACAGCTGGAAGGGATCTCGATGCTCGTGCGGAAAATGGATGATTCCAGCGTTGCACTTGCAAACAGCCAAGGTAGACAAGATGAAGAAGTAGATAGCATAAACAATGGAGGCGATAGGGATAGTCATGGTTGCTTTTAATCTTGTTGCCAGGGTTGCTCTTGATCTTGCCAATTGCCATATTCTCGCATCACACCATACAATAATTAAAGGATATGGAGCTCCGGTCATCTTCATCCTGCCGTGTCTAAATCAAGCAATACGAGAGAAAACGCAATTTGTTGTCAGTGCTCCTATAATCCTCTTGAGCATAGAATTGAGGATTAGAAGGGTTGGCACTAATAGTAGTCAGAATCTTCTATCTCGTGTCCCGCACCCAAAAAATAAAGAGACCAGCTATCGGAGTTGTCGTTGTGCCATTCTCATTAATTGAGAGTGGGCGAAAACATATGGCATCAGCCACGCAGCGGAATGTTTTAACATAGCCAAGTCCCGTGCTTCACCGTCGTCAAGTCCTCTGTTTTAACATAGCCAAGTCCATTGCTTTAACGTAGCCAAATCCTGTTCTAACATAGCCGAACCCCCTGTTCGTACCAATTATGGTTCTGCGCTCGCCATTTAGACCCAGGATAGCAGCTTCTGGCCGCTCTCCCCCGTGTTTAGCCGGGCCCGGCCCTACTCCTCAACTGCCATATCCATATCTGAATCTTCGCACAACACATTCCCCGATAAAGTTGTTACCGGAGTCGTTCCTGTCAACATCAGGCCGGAAAACAAGCTGCCAGACACTATTCTTGATCTCTCGGTAGAGCCGGAAACAATGCCTAGACTGTGATCATTCTGATACTCTACATCCTCAGCCATGAACCCATCGTGGCTCAACGACTCCACATGAGCATCAAAATCCTCGTCAAACGTGTCGCTGGCATCGGCATCCACCACCTGTGCGTCCAAGTCGCGATCCATTCGTAGAATGTTGTCGCTGGTATCAGAGTCATTGACTCTGTTCGTATTGACATTGGAGGCTATGCCCAGGGTCTCGGGGTGGCCAGAGCCTTGCACCAGGTTTTCCTGAACGCACCGCGAGTCGTCCTCGTTCGCCTGCGCCTCTGCATCGAGCTGGGCCATGGTTTTCCCGATGCCAATGGGCATAATGTGATTGTAGCCTGTGGTTCGGATATTTTTGAGGGTCTGGAGCCGTTTCAGCAAAATAGGACTCAAAAGCGGCACGTCCGTACATCCAGCCACAAGTGCCAACTGCTTGGTGGTGTTGTACTCGGTGAAAGCGCCGGACGGCCCACATTCTTCGGTCAAATACGCTGAAAGTGGAGGAGCATAGTGGCTGGCGTCTGCCGGGAGACTCTGAGGACGGCCGGACGGGCGAAAAGGACGGTTCTGCGAAGATGACTGGATATTGGCGTGATTGTGGCCATTTCCAGCGACATAGGCGCCATTGGATCGACTAGGCTGGTTTTGGTTACCATTTTCTTCATGCACCCTGGGCGTGTGGTGGTGGTGCTGCCGCCAAAGACTGTGGGAGTCAAAGGAGAAGGCCGTGGAGTACATTTAAGTATTGGTTAATTTTTTTTATCAAAGAAAAGAAAAGAAATGTGGTTCAGATGTTGGTGTTTTGATGATGCTAGTGGTAATGAGGTGTGCAGTATGTGGAGTAGAGTAGGCACAGAAGATGGAGAAGGAAGGAGAAATTTGGGAAGACGAGAGATTCAGTAATAAATGTACAGAATGTGATTGGTGATTATTCTTCTGAAGTAGATTTTCAATTTCTTTTGAGTCATGATTTCAAAATTGCTAGCTTCTCCAAATAGTCATACACCAATTGTACCTCTCAATATTGAACTTTGGTATTCCATGGCACTCTCACCTCTGGTGCGCAATATTAACCGATCTTGAGCACTACCATATGACAATTCGATCAAACTTTTTTTTTCAAATAACGTATTAATCAAAAGTCTATAGACAGCTAACCTTTATGCGAACCTCTAACTCTATCTTCGGGTCTTTATCATCTCCACGCTTCTTCTACGTAAACTCTGCCCTATAATTCCATTAGTCTATTAATTCTGCCCTATGTCGGCTACTTCATTGGTCAGCCGTGTCATTATCAGCCAGTATTTCTACTCCTCATCGGTCAACACGTACTCGTCAAGAATCTCCTCCTTGGTGGCTCTCACCGGCCACACAAATCCATCTCCGGCCCCAGCCAACGTCACAGTACATCCGTAGCACACCGTCAATAGAACTCCGCTGACGTCATCGGCTCTGAACTCCTGAGAATAAACTTCAGCATACTTCCGCTCTTCCTCCGTATCTAGCGGTGCAGCCTCAGCCACCGTAATGTTGCGGAGCCATGTGCGAGCATCCTGGTGGATACTACACCCACAAACCTGGCACACTCCCACCTTGTGCTCTTTTGGGCCACCAAGCTTTTCGGCCGTCTTGACAACAGTGGATGCAGTGGATGCATAGCCTGTAGCATCGAGATTCTCGAAATACCGGGACGTGAGTGCCTGAACAGTCATGTTCTTGACGATTTTTGTCTGTGCTTCCTCTGGCACTTTCACGAACTCCAGCAATCCGTCCCGAATCTTAAGAACGGCATCCACCTCGGCGAACAACACTTCACGAAGCGGATAGATCACGATTATGGAGTGTTCCTGGAAATTTCTTGGCCCATCGGCTATTTCCTGGCTGATCTGCAGCCCGCGCCCTTTCACGGTCAATGAGATGACTTCTGTCGCCAACCTAGTCATACTGTGGCCAAATAAGACCGTTTGGCATCCTTCAGCCACTGCTGTCCGGAAGATGATGTCTTCATAGATGATTGCAAGCAAATCTGCACGCAGCGATCGACTGGGTGATGATTGCAAGAGCTGTGATACCGTCAAGGATGTTTCTGAGCTAAAACCAAGTTTCTGGGCCAAAACGTCAAATTCGTTGCTGACATTGATTTTCATTCTTTCCGAAAGCTTCCACTCGTCAACATCGACTACCTTCAACACAATCTTGACTGGTGCATAGGTTGCAGCTAGCTTTTCGAAATTTTCAGTAGCCTGCTCATCTTCCCTTAGGTGGAGAACCAAGAGCTCAAAGCCCTGTTTTCCCTTGTGAGCCAAATTCTGTTCCTGTAACAATGACGCTATCATATCGAATAAAACCAAAGAAGATGCACCAAATGAGAGAGGTAGAAGCACCCGCTGAGTGCCCAATCTCTCCAACACAGCTCCATATTTCACTTTGTAGCGCTCATCGAGCATCTGTTTCCTCTGCTTACCACGCATGAAGAAGACGAAACATTCTGCACAAAACTTCTCCTTTCGGGAAAGTAGTACCGCCGGTGTCTTTTTACACCGCTGACAAGGTTCCAGAACATCTGAAAGGTACTGAACCGGACTAGACATGACGGAAGATGGCAGTTGGAGATGGTGATGCACCCGTACATCTGGTGGGAGAGTACGCCATCACATCGACCAAACACCTGTACCTCCTAAAATCCCCCACCTGTGCACCCCGTATGTGATAATATTAGCGTGCACCTGCACACGTCGGGGTATGAAAGGAAGATCGACATGGTGTGCGTACAGCATAGCAATGACGTGGTCCATTCTCCACAACACGTTCAGGAGAACCACCACAGTTCGGGAAAGTTCGGAAAAAACAATTGCGTCGGACCAATTCCGCTGGCAACACAATTGATTGCCCGAAGATAAATTTCAGGAAAGCTTTGTTTCGAAATCGACTAAAATAACTTGCCTCTGTCTGCAGCGAAACGTCAGTATCTCTCGCTCCGACGCACCGAACACATCGAGTGACATGACCATGATTGCCAACCGAGGCGGTGTAGTGCCGAGTTCCGTTTCGTAGGAGCTGATTTCAAGGCGCAGTGGTAAAATACACGGGGTTGCAGTATTTTGCACTGCATACATCCGGCGTTTCCTACACGAGCGCCGGTGTCCTGACTGCACTGGTGTACCTGCGGATCATTGTTCCATGCTTGAACCTGTGCAATTGAGAGGTGGCTTCTCCGCTATAAAAGGGGTGAAGAATCCATTGACTTTTTCTTTCTGCAAAGGAAGCAATTAGTTTTCAAGAATAAAAATGTCCGCTAACGATTTCTACTCTTCCGGTCCTCAGGGCCAGAGATCCGACAACTACCAAAACCAGCAGCAGGGTGGCCAGGAAGGCCAGGAAGGCGAGAGAGGTTTGCTTTCCACTGTTATTGGTGGTGCTGCCGGTGCGTATGGTGGAGGAAAAGTATCGGGTCAGCACTCAACTTTGGGCAAGATTGCCGGTGGACTTGTTGGCGCTGTGGCTGCGAATAAAATTGAAGATGAGTTCGAGGAACGCCGAGAACACGGACACAATCAGGGCGGCTATGGCCAACAGGGTGGACATGGCGGTCGTGGGGGAGAATTTGGCGGTCGTGGGGGAGAATTTGGCGGCCGTGATGAATTTGGTGGTCGTGGCGGTGAATATGGCGGTCGTGATGAATTTGGCGGTCGTAGTGATTTTGGTGGCCGTGGTGACCGTGGTGACCGTGGTGATCGCGGAGAATTTGGTGGCCGTGGTGACCGCGGAGAATTTGGCGGACAAGGAGGATTCGGCGGTCAAGGAGGTTATGGTGGACAAGGAGGTTTTGGCGGCCCAGGTGGTCAGCAGAGAGACCAAAGTGACAGATGGTAATTGCCGTCATATGCATGAAGTAAAATGAACAATGAGAAAATGAAAAACGGTAGAAAGATCAATTGTAGTAGATTGACAGGATGATATGGATTTCCAGGCTGGCATGGGTCTGACAGATGGACAAAGGTTTGACAGGTAGACGAAGAATTGATCGGTTAAAGATGAGTTTGAGGGCATGAGTTGACAGATTGAAGTGAGCTTCATACAAGAAGATGAAATTTATCGTAATTTCGACCTCCACTTTCATCAGAACTGAGATTCATACAAGAAGATGAATTTTATTTCAATTTCGACCTCCACTTTTCATCTGAACGCTTGTCTATCCTGTCTAGTGGTCGCCAGATCACGTGCACAAATCGTCTCCACTTCATTCACCACGCATTTCTTCTTCTCACCATCAATGTCCGACAAGACTAAATCTGACCCTCAGACTGGCAAGTCTGACAAGGCTGTCGTCGACAAAGAAAAAGTCAACTTTACCGAAGGAGATGTGGACGAATTCAAGTTTTACCCGGACAATCCAAAGAACCACCGCCACAAGTACAGATGGGCCAATAAGGAAGCATCCCGGTACTATGATCCATGTGAAGAGAGCAGACAAGCATCCATTAACTGTGTGTTGCGCAACCAAAAAGACAAATCCGTATGCCAGGAGTTCTTTGATGCGTACCGTGAGTGTAGCAAGGACTTTTTTGCCAAAAAAAGACAAGATCGTAGGGAAGGCAAGAAAGGGTGGGGAATCTGGTGAAACAAGTCCATCTAGAATTCCATCGTGAGCCTTTTTTATACAAAATCTGCTCTGCCTATACCACCGCTGGATGAAGTTCCACAAGATCCCCTCTTCCACTTTCCCATGGTAACGGTAGGATTATCCATTAGTTGGGGATCTTCTAAGTACTTCCAATGAGTGGAAAAGGCTGAAAATCGGCCCATTGGCCCAGAATTGTCTTCTTCGTCACTTTGCGTGAAGCCTCCCGCGAGATTGCCAAACGAATTCCGCAGAAGCGAGCCTCTAGCGTCGCAAGAGCCAGCATACTTATAATCCAAGTTCAGACGGGTGTTTTGCATCTCTAGACGTCCCGTCTTGCGGTTGAGTGAGCACACAAACACACACTCTTTTGCGTCGGGCAGAAGCTGTTCTTTGGAGATCGCGTTGTACTTCTTTTGGAGCATATTGCGCTCGGAATCCTTGGTAACAAGATTGATAAACTTCTCGAATGTCTGGTCAAGAGCAGCTGACACATCCACCTTCACTGTAAATAGTACATAATTCAACTGAATGTTGCATAGACAGCTGTCCTCGCAGGTGACGTAGTCCGAGAGCTTCTCGCAGATCTTGGATTCCCACTCTCTAAGGAAGGATGATTTTTGGAGATTGGAGCGTGGCTCATGGCGTCTTCTCTCCCAGATATCTTTCTTTGCCTGGTTGCCCTTCTCTTCCACCATGGGGATCTTTGCGTCTCTGACGAAGTCGAAGTCGCGAGTGATGTCGTGAATCAGATCCTTCATGTTTCTGGCGAACTCAATACCGAGTTCCTGCTCGATATTGGCGGTATCTTTGAAGTCACGCAAGTACTTCTCCACGAAGAAAAGGTAGTTCAAAAAGAATGCTTCTGAGAAATTGTGAAAGGGGCGGATACGCAACCACTCGCATAACTGCATCTTTATCTGTTCGTTTCTCAAGCGAGAAACATGCATGGAGCGGCTGAAGCTCGTTTTGGGAGATACGGGACGAGTCTCCTGCAAGAAACGTAAATCGTTCTTATTGAAATCCACAATGTCTCCGCTGAATGGGATGTGGAACATGCTGGTGAGACATTCGACCACCTGAGGACTGGAGAGACCACGCTCAACTATAGCTTCCATGAATGTGTGATCGAGCAACGCCGATTTGGTTTGTAGAACCTTGTTTGTGCAATTGATGGTGTATCTCGACCGGATTCCGCCACACAAGAAGGAAAGAAACCCAATGATGAGATGAATATGGCCGGATCTTTCGCCGCATGCTTGAACACTAAAATAACCATGCAACTTTTTCTCTTCGAGATCAACATTGGAAAACGATAAGTCAATGCTATCCCTTCCACGCACCAAGAGATCCAAGGCAAATGTGGAGCCATTCTGTAGAAACGAGCATGGCAATCCATCCAAGATCTTATACTTATCATCCCGCGAGAGAAACTTGTAGCTGATGCTTTCGCCGCCCATGGGCAACGCGGGTGGTGCCATGAAGCGTGCCTGGTGCCGTGAGTCTTGCTTGTTGGAAACCTTGCGACGCTTCTGGTTTCCAGACGATCCTAAGTGTTTCCTTTTGGATTCCGGTACCTTCCGCTGCATTTCATGGCCACGAGCTTCACCACAGCGGTTTGTCTTTTGCGTCCAGAGAGTGCCTCTTCGGCGGTGGTTCAAGAAACGGTCCATATTCAGCTCAAAGCTAGTCTTGCGAACCAGACGGCGCAGACTGCTCCACTTGCGAACGCTTAGGCAGCTTTCGGAATGCGGATGGTTAGCAAAAAGTGGGGATTTTCCCACAAACGAGTCGAGGCTCTTGATGGCGGTAATGGCCGCCTCAAAGTCCCCGTGGAAGTCCCGGGCCAAATTCTCCAAGTTGGCGTTGGCTGGTTGTCTGTGCTTCAAGCGTATTGCGTTCAGCCTCGTCAAAGGCACTCCGCCCAAGAGTCTGTTGACCCTGGTGGAGTTCCCCTGGCCCGAATTGATGAGAGTGTTCCGATTGGTGAGATTCTGTCTGGCCGAGGAAAGCAAGAGGCGCCGGGTCTGGATTCGGTGGAAGATCCCCGTTTGGCCCAGGTCTGAGTCTACATCGTCGTCATCTTCATCGTCGTCTGCCTCGAGCTCCTCGTCATCATCCAAATTGTCGCTGCTATTGTCGGAGTTGGTCTCGTTATGCTCAAAGTCGCCGTCCAGCTCGGACGAAACGGCCAGACCGCTTGCGTCGTCCAGATCTGAAGCGGCAAATGATACTTCTTGTGTGGCTGGTCCGGCTAAATCGCGGAGGAGGTTGTCTGTGTCTAAGTCCATATCCAAGTCCAAGTCAGGAATGGAAAAGAAGCGAATAGGAGGCGCCAAATTGCGGATCTGGGCAGGCAAGCTGGTGAGGTGAGGTGTTTCCTCGGACGACAGATGCAACATGTTGTAGTCTTCATTGTTCTCGGAGTACTGGTTCAATAGATTGGCCAGGAGCTCGTTCATTCTGGTTAAAATGTCTCTGGACATGAAGGAGGTATTTCTTGTGGCTTCTGACAGAAAGCCGTTGGTTGCTGGAAGCGGAGTTCGAGTGGGGGAAGTGGGGGGAGGCATCGCTCAAAAGAGAGATGGTGGTGGTGGTTGGATAAGAATGGGTTGGGGTAGATAAATGATTGTGGCGTGCATATGCCACTGATAACCAAATCCGTACAATAGTCGGGGCGATTTTTGTTAGGCGGTGCCAGGGGAATTTGGCAGTATTTGCTGGTTGGGATGTGTGGAAGGGATTTGAAGGGTGTTTTAGCGATTATGCTGTTTTTTAGTTTTTGTTGTGTTGGCTTTTGGGGTTTCGGGCTTGGCCTTATAGTGGGGACCGTCTTCAGTGCACTCCGAGCGAGGTGTGAATTGGATTTGGAGGAGATAGAGAAAGAAAGGGGCATAGGTGTAGGGAGTTTTTGATTTTGTTTAGCAAATTACGTTAAGAGGCGGGACTTGCTATGGAAGTAGGTAGGCGTGTGTATATGTGATAATGGAGATCGTGAATGTGATACTTATATAGGTAAATAGTGTCACTCATTGTGTAGTGATGATTGTGAAGGTATTTTCATGCTGAAGCGATTATCAAAGTGAATAGAGTTGGGTAAAATATCGAGAAAATAAGCGGTCGGTCGATAAGAAAACTGTACTTAATGCTTCCTACCTTCATGCCTTATTAATTCCGTCATGTGTTACTCTTAATGTGCCCTGTTAGTGCTAACTTTCCTAAGCCTGGAGTGGAATTCTGCGTGATGTAAGACGAAATTGCTCGAAAATTTGCAAGCGGCTCCCTCTGTCCAGGTAATTCTTAGAGGAATGTGTACGCTTTTGTGAGAGTGCTTTCCACAATCGAAGCGCAAGTAGCATTCTTCACAATCGCTCTTCATTCACCATATTCTACAGGAACATTGTTGATAAGAATGACAGAATTTCATCATAGCATACATTTACTTACTTTTATTGTAGGTAGCAATATCATCATTTTCATCTTCGGGTCATAGACCCCAAATGGTTTCTCTTAATTGAGAGCTACCGAAAAAGAAATAGGCTTCTCGGCATTCTAGACGAAGTGTTTAGACACGAAGCGTTTCAACCGTTGGAATGATATGTTGAAAGATAAAAAAGATAACGATGTGTACCAAATAGCTGGATAATTAGATATACATTTACCCCACAAACTGTTCATTCCCTGGGTTGCTCTCAGTGGCAGCTTAAACTTGCGAAAAACTCAAATTCTAGAAACAGATGTCTCGCTAACTCACAACTTTGAGTGATCGTCACTACTTTGTTCTACAGCTTCGTTCTCCACGAAGGTAATGCCTATAATTGGTCCCTGGCTTTTCGAAGTCTACAACTCTGTCATAGTTCGGGATGAGTAGAGTTAATTCGAAATTAAAGCTAATAGCAAAAGCCCTGTGGTGACGGAGCCCTTGAGTAGTATCTGAGAGGCTGTCGGAAGCAGCGCCGTAAGTGGAAACACCGTAAGCGGGCTGGAATTCGGGCCGCTCAGAGCAAAGCTGTTAGTGGGATGGATTTTAAAGAAGAAATTAGGGAACTACAATCTGTTACAGATATATAGATTTATTAATATATATGAAATTTCGATTCAGTCCTTCCTCAACCTCAAGATTACTCTAGTTTAAGGGTTGAACATGATTGAACCAGCTGACATGAATACTTTACAGAAAGCATTCCAATCCTGAGGAATTCCCTGTACCAGTTCCTTGCTCTGATAAAACAGCTGCAATGTGTTGATGAATTCTCTTCACCCAAAAATAATTCAGCCCGCTTAGAATAACGCCGTTAGGGAGAAGATCGAATTGAACGAAAAGAGAATATAAACTAACAATAACACTGATTTGGATACAATCTGTCAACTCCCAACTACGCGATTGGTCATATCATACCTTGCCACCTCATTATCTTGAAAATAAGGACTAGAGCAAGTTGCTGGACACAGAATTGAGAGGTAGGGGTAGTCGATGGATAGACAGTAAATCGGAAAACTTGCCGCATCTATCTCATTACACTCGGTCCTGTTTGACCAAATGTGTCCGACACCATTTCACCTTTACTACTCTCACATATTATATGGGTTTCCGGTAGTAGTTCCTTACTTTTTTTTGGTAACCATGTTCTTGCCGGATCTTAGCCAGCTTGCTACGTATTACCACATCAGCCACGTTTTCCAGTAACATCAAAGTCCACACCTTCACCACGAAATAAAAAGCAAAAAAAAAAAGCAAAAAAAAAAGAAAAAAAAAAAAAATGAAAAAGAAAAGTCAACAAACACAGCATACCATCCTCCTACACCTTCGACCAACCCGCCTAATCGTCACATGATCTAGACTTCCCGGAGGTACGGGTGTCGCATCCTTCGCACCCACTACGTGGCCTAGACACAGCACTTTGGCGATGAGGCTACCCTCGGAAGTGGAACAAGCCTACCTACAACGAGCAGTTTGACGGTGTAAATCGAGTTCCGGCCATCATCGTTCCAGCTGCTCTCTACAACCGTCCTCCCTCGGAAGTCGCCGCTCCTCTCTCATCAAAAAAAAAAACGACGTTTCCTGGCCCCTCGATACGATTACATGCAGGACGCACCAGCCTTCCGCTCTCATTTTTTGTCTGATATGTTTACAACTTACATACCACTTTCCTTCACCACTAGTCGCTCATTTCCATATATTGGTATCTAGTGATATTAGAAAAGTATTCGTGCAGAGCTCATAATTTCTGTTTCAACACCGCCTCCCCCGAGCGTCTGACATCCTTTGGTGGTAACTATCAATCTACTGGTTGCTTATCCAGTTTCTGTGCCATAGCCGCTCAGCCAAGAGGCAGAAGATCTGCCAACTTTCCTTAATAATTTCGTGGCGTAAGTTTGCCACCCTAATCCCCATTTGCCGCTGCCCCCATTTGCAGCCGCCTCTCCACATCTGCCATGTCCGGTGCAATCTACGTTTGTATTAAGCAGTTTAACGCCCGTTTGGGCGACGAGCTCAGTCTCAAGGTAGGCGACCGTATCGAGGTCCTCGCCGACGACTCCGAGTACAATGACGGTTGGTATATGGGCCGCAACGTTGTGTCCAACAAAGTGGGGCTCTTCCCCAAGTCGTTCACCCAGTTAGCTGTGGAAACGAAGCTGGACCCCACTCTATTACGCCTGCGGTCCAGAAGACTTCCCAGCGGCTCCAAGGGTAATGCCGTGCCGTTGTCTACTGTTCCTGCGGAACCAGAGCAGCTGGTCAAACCCTCCAATGGCTCTCATAACACCACAACTGACGTACACCACACAATGAACGAGATCGATAAGGCGCTTCAAGAGCTCCGCATGCTGAAGGACGATGTTGCGGCTGCCGCGGACTCTGCGAATGGGTCTCTGGAATCAAAGCACGCGTTGTCAACCTCTCAGAAGGGTCATGTGCGTAACGCGTCTTCCTTGTCGCTTACTCAGGACCTTAATCCCTTGAAGGCAAGAGAATGGACCCCTAAGCAGGTGTCACTGTATTTTGCCATTGTTCTAGGGTTTGATATGGACGTTGCGGGCAAATTTGCTCGCCATAAAATCACCGGTGAAATCTTGTTTGAGCTCGATTTGGCCCACTTGAAGGAGTTGGAAATTGACTCATTCGGTACACGTTTCGAAATATTCAAGGAGATCGATAAATTGAAGCAGATCAACACCCGTGCGAAAGCGCCAGCTTTGAATGATCAGAGCGCTAAGCATGCCCTGAGATCCTCGCCTCCATTCAACAACCTGGATGACGATAAGAAGAGGGCCGGTTCTACCCTGCTTCTTCCATCTGTCCAATTGGATGGATCCAAGATCTCTCGGAATGGTTCAACTTCAGACCTTCCTCTGAGTTCTAGCACAGAGCCCGCGGATAGCGACCATTATCAATCAGAAAAATCTCCTTTGGCCGAAATACCTGGCTCTTTTATGTCTCCCAGAAGAGCCCCAGAGCCTCCTCTGCAGAGTCCCATGAACAAGAATTTCCGTTTTGGAGGCAGTCCGATGACCCCACAAAACAACGGTCTGCAAGGCTTGTACATGACGAGAACGAATGCATCTTCGGCGGCTTTGAGCTCTGCGAATGGTAACGGTTTGCTGCGTCCCGCCTCATCTGTGTATGATGGTTCTGTTATGGCTCACCACCGTCGTGGATCATCTGGTATGTCAAACAGCCACAGAAGACACTCCTCTGTCTTTTCCTTCTTGTCTGGAAACATCGACGAGCCTTTGGGTAATAAGGAGAGACTCCAAAGTCAGAATCTCTACAAGGAAGCCCCAGGTAGTCCAAGGAATGTGACTTCCCCTCTGAAACGTCTTTCTAAGTTTTTCGGAAATTCTGATGCCGCCGGAGAAGGAGTTGATATTGACGACGTGGGTCTTTCTCCAAAGAAAGTCAAAGGAGGAGTTGTAGGCGAAAAATCAAGCGACAAGAAGGACGAAATCCCACAGGGCCGATTGAAGACGTTGCGTTCTGTATCTACTCAGAACTTTCGTAACTTAACGGTTCTGAAGAAGCTGAAGACCTCAGCATTCCAGGAAGGTATTCGTGAAATTAATCCTGACGATGCCATCAAGTCTGCCACCTATAGCGGATGGATGTCTAAAAAGTCTGGAAGCACCCTCGGATGGAGATCTCGTTACTTCACTCTCCATGGCACCAGATTGTCTTACTTTACTTCTTTGCGTGATAAGCGCGAGAAGGGATTAATCGACATCACTGCTCACAAGGTCATTCCTATTAGTACCGAAGGTGATCTGAGTGCCTCCAATGAGAAGTACATCGCTCTCTATGCGGCGCTGACTGGATATGGTCGCTATTGCTTCAAGCTTGTACCTCCTGCGCCTGGTTTCAAGAAGGGTTTGACTTTCACTCAGCCAAAAACACACTACTTTGCAGTTGAGACGCAGGACGAAATGCGTGGATGGTTGAAGGCTTTGATGACTGCCACCATTGATATTGATGATTCCGTTCCTGTGGTCAGCAGTTGTAACACGCCCACTGTCACCTTGTCAAAAGCACAGGAATTGCTAGCCAGGGCCAGAGAGGAGACTAAGATTAAGGATGAAGAGTTGCGTTCCAAAGGATTCATCAGGGATGGTGATTACTTATATGATGAAACGAGCGGACTGACATTTTACAACAACAGTGTCACGTCCGACGAAGCATCTCCAATTGTGGGATCTATTGATGAAACCACGCTCTCGTCCACTACCGGCGGTACTGGCGGTGCAAAAGGTATGACCGCTTCTACCAGCCAGCCTAAGCTTACCGTTGACACTCTGTCCAACAGTTACCGCACACCAAGCACTCCTCAACTATCAAGTAATCCCAGTGGATTCGCCTCGCCTTATCTTCTAGCATCTGGTTTGCTTTCGCCTAGACTGGGTACTACTGGGGGTTCTGCTTCTAACAGCAGTACCCCGTACATTGTGCAGAAGAAGGATTATTTTGATACGGTGAACAGCACGCCTGAATTGGCACGGCCCCCAACGATTGAAGAGACGCCTACGTCGCAAAAGTCTGTGGGTAGTAACTCCCCCAAGCAGCCGTTCTCCAACAGCAACGGGCGAGTGATCAGTGGTTCTAAGAAGAAGGAAATGATGATGGCGTACACCAATGACGGGTCGTTCGTTATCAAACAAAAGAAGTAAGGAGGAGGCAAAATAGAGAGAAATATGAGATATGTCGAAGCGATAAGAGACTGCTTAATGATATTTCTACATAAATAATGGTTGGGATGGAATCCTTAATAGTGTACTAATACTTTATTTTCTATACCGTTGTAGGGTTTGGGTGCAAATCAGCTTATATGCACTTCGTGATAGTCAGCCTCATTCTGGCTACAAACATCTTCCAGCAACTGCACGATACAAGGCAAATTTGGATCTATATTGTCTGATTGGAAGTCTTGCAACGACCTTCTCCCGCGTCTGTTGTTTATTGTCCAATTTTCCCCGCTGAAATCAACCCACAACTCGAAATTCTCCCCATTTTTCCACTTTCTCCACAAGTGCCCAACTCACCATGGATCCAGAGACTCCCTTCATAGCACAGCATTTGCGCTCCATCATAATCCACTCACTTGATACCTACAACTTTGTCAATGCCGAGTTTGCCTGTGAAAGGCTCCTTTCGCTCACTCCAGACGACCAAGATTCTATCTTTCTATATGTGACCACTCTCTACCGCCAGGGAAAGTACAAAGCAGCTTATAATCGAACAAGCGAAGCACTCAACACCTTGGATGCTCATCTTGGCTGTGGTTACATTTTTGCTCGGCTGTGTCTCCATTTGGAGAGATACAAAGAAGGTATCTATCGGCTTGTCAGCATGAGCCATTTGTACAACGAATCGGCAGACGCCGCCGACACGAGTTTCCGTGAACAAGAACCGGACGTGTTGCCTTCGCAAATGTTTTTTTCGGCTTTCCAGAAACATTCCTACCAGACAAACAGACTGATATATCCAGATTCTTCTGGTGTGTACCATTTATTGGGTCAATTGTACAAGGCGGAGGGCGATGTAGCTGCAGCCGCATTGAACTTCCAGGAGGCGCTAAAATTCAACGTTTTCGACTTTGAAGCGTTCCAGGAGTTGGCCAAGTTGGGTGTGGATGTCAGTGTGGGGAAGCTCTACAACCAGAAGAAAATCGGGCTGTCAGCGGCCAATGGCCTTACAGGAAGCATTGAAATGCTTGCTCGAGGTGCTCGAGGCGCCCCTGGAAATGTCGGAAACGACGGTGATGGGGCCGGGGTGCCGAATCCGTTTTCAACTACTCCTCGTCAGACTACTGGGGCTCCAGACATTTCCACGCCAGGGATTGCAGCGCCAATCATTCCAGATGCTCCGCTCCGCCGACCTCACGACGATTTCCTGAAGCCAACCAAATTTGGAGACGCTAAGTCCTCCGTGTCGGCATCTCGGCCGCTTTCGTATATGAAGAAGCGGCCAGAAATCCACGAAGGACGAACAAGCTTGAAACGCGGAAATCTGACGGGATTTGCATCGTCAGTCAGCGAATGTTTTGTTGTGACAAAAGATGTGGAAGCCGCAGACCTCTACTTGCGTCGTCTTTATCTTATTTTTGCAAAGCTGTACAAGAGCTTGTGCAAATACGACTGCTACAAAGCAATTCGAATGTTGGAGTCGCTTCCAGACCCAGAGAAAGACACCCCCTGGGTACTTTCGAAGCTCGGTCGCTTGCACTATGAAATTGTCAATTACAAGCAGTCGAAGAAGTTTTTCGTCAGACTCAGGCAACTAGACAGAACACGCCTCGAAGACATGGAATACTACTCCACGCTTTTGTGGCACTTGCACAAGAACGTCGAGCTCACGTTCTTGGCAAACGAACTCCACGATATCGACGAGAATCTGGCCATAACCTGGTGTGTGATGGGCAACCTCTTCTCCTTAACTAGAGAACCCGACGAAGCCATCAGGTGCTTCGATAAGTCCATTGCCATAGACCCGAAATTCACATATGCGCACACATTGAAGGGTCACGAGTACTTTGGGACAGACAACTACGAGCGAGCCCTCGACTGTTTCCGGGTCAGTCTCATGCTTGATCCTCGCCATTACAACGCCTACTATGGTATTGGCATGGTGTACATCAATTTGGGTGAATTTCAGAAAGCAGACTATCATTTCCGCAAAGCTGTTTCGATCAATCCCATCAATATCATCTTAATGTGCTGCGTGGGCATGGTGTTGGAGAAATTGGGGAAGAAAACGCTTGCACTTCGCCAATATGAGCTAGCTAACAAACTACAGCCATTGAGTGCGTTGCCAATTTTCAAAAAAGCCCAGCTTTTGTTCTCCATGCAGCAGTTCCCTCAAGCCCTCAAGGAATTTGAGGTGGTGAAGGAACTTGCACCCAACGAGGCATCGGTGCATTTCCTTTTGGGACAACTCTACAACATCAAAAATGACAAGTTTCTGGCAATTCGGGAATTCACCATTGCTCTCAATCTTGACCCCAAGGGCAACTATCTTATTCGAGAAGCCATGGAAATGCTCAAGGAACTGTTGTAGTGGGATATTATTATTACTCCTGCGCATATGCTCAGAGCACTTTCTTTTTTTCTTCGTGAATCCAACGGATCAACCCGTCCTTGTCGTTCCTTGCTATGTTACTCCAAGTGTGGTTTTTTTACCTCGTTCTGTTGGTGTCAGCGTTCGATCTTTTTGCCCCAAAACATTATAGAAAAGGCGAAAAGGTTGAGCTTTTGCTCAACAAGATCGAGAGCGACCACACACAACTACCGTTCCGATACAATGATCTTCCCTTCGTATGCCACGATAAGAGCAAGAAAGCCAAATCCATGCTGTTGGGCGAGATCCTTCGAGGTGACCGTTTCTGGGAATCTCTTTATGAACTTGAATTCAAGGTCGACAATCCATGTACTCATCTCTGCCAGATGAAAACAACACAAAACGGTGCGGCTAGAGCCGACCACCTCATTCGAAATGGTTACGTCGCCCACTGGAACCTTGACGGCTTGCCTGGTGCCACCACTTTTACCAGTGGGAACCATCTTTCCAAGTATTATGCTGCTGGCTTTCCGTTGGGCTTTGTCAAGGAGGACAAGGCATATTTATACAACCACGCCACCCTCGTCATCAGATACCACAACGAAAAAGATGGCAAGGCGTCGATTGTCGGATTTGAAGTTTATCCAAAAAGTGTGAGCAACGCAGTTTGTCCCGGAACAAGCAAAAATTACAAGAACTTCCCGATCGACTTGCCTCGCGATAAGAACGGAAAGCTCGTCCAACAGTACACATCCATTCCATACACATATTCTGTCTATTGGCGTGAAGACAACTCGGTGTCGTACGACAACAGATGGGATTTGTACTATGACAACGATAATTCTATTGCCAGCACCCGTATCCACTGGCTTTCGCTTGTCAACTCGTTGGTTCTCCTTTGTCTTGTTTCGTTGCTTGTGGCAATCGCTATGTTTAGACTCTTGAAGACTGATATCAAATCTGGATCTCACATTCCTTTGACTCGGTCTGACATTGAAGGAACGGAGAGTAACTCGGGACTGTGGAAGAATTTGCTGAAAGTGGTGATGAACAAACCGCCTCGTGTGTTGCTCTTGTGCTCGATAATTGCAAGTGGTATCCAATGTCTTGTTGCCCTGATTGGAGTCGTGGTTATTTTCGTTATCAATTCCAAGTTCCACTTTGGAAACGGAAGCTCGTCGAGTGCATTCTTTAATCAGCATCAAGGAGCATTTTTCAGCTGCTCGGTTGTGTTCCTATTGGCTTCGGGATTTGTATCCGCCTACCTTGGTATGATTTTGATCAAGCTCCTTAGCAATGAACCCCCAAGAACGAAGTATGACCCCCACCGTACTGTTACACTTTCGTGTCTTTTCGCTGGATTACTCCCATTCACGATCTTGTCTGTCGTCTTGTTCTTGAACTTGTTTGTATGGGCCAAAGAATCGTCGAATGCATTACCCTTTGGAACCATCGTGGTGCTCATTTTGATGTTTGGCATTATTGAGCTTCCACTCGGTATTTTTGGTGGTCTTCTTGGAAACAAGTTCGAGTTTCATCCCAAGTCATTTATGGTGACGTCCTATGTTCCAGAAAGTAACCCAGTTGGCAAGATCTCCGCGCGCCGTTCATTGGTGATGAATCCAATCATCAGTTCGTTGGCATTTGGCTTGATCCCCTTTGGGATCGTCTACGTTGATCTTTTGTTCATTTTCAACTCAATCTGGCTAGAGAAGACGACATTCTATTACAGATACGGGTTCTTGCTTCTGACGGTGGTATTGCTTCTTGTGATTGTCGCCGAGTCGGCAGTGGTTGTGACATACCTCTCTTTGGCTGTCTACAACAACCCCAACTGGCAGTGGCTCTGTTTCCGGGTGGGGTTCAGTATCGCGTGGTACGTCTACGCATACACTATGTATTATTTCGTGAGCTACTTGCAAATGACAGACTTTGTCAGTCTGTTGATTTATTTCTGCTACATGGCGCTCGTGTCAGTTGCATTGGGAGTATCATGTGGGGCCATTTCAGTGACAACATCGATGGTGTTTATCCGGAGCATCTACGGCATTGTCAAGTCGGATTGAAAGCCGAAATATGTACAGTAATAATATAGACCTTTTACAAAATGTACAGCAATAATAGACTTTTTACACACACATGCATCCGCGTATATTTGATGAATTTTGTTGACGTTGTAGTCGTTATATGAAAAACCTCGCTTAATCCAAAGAAGAAGCACCAGTAATGATATCCACCAACTCGTTGGTGATGACAGCCTGTCTGGTTCTGTTGTACAAGATCGAGTAGGAGTTGATCATGTCACCGGCGTTCTTGGAAGCATTGTCCATGGCGTTTCTTCTAGCAGAAACCTCGGAAGCGTAACCCTCGGCCTGGGCAGTCAAGAGAGAGTTGGCCAACGAGAATTCAGACAACGTCTCGGCGGTGTCCTCGGACTCCAACTCGTATTTGCTCAAGCCTGGAGCCTTCTCGATAGCGTCAGCAGCAAACACGGCGAAGTTGGATGGCTCGAAAGAAACACCAGTGACAAACTTGTTGTATAAGATCTCGGTGTTCTCGTACTTACCCAAGGTGGCGATCTCGTCGGCAATCAAAGAGGCCTCGTAGAAAGTAGGCTCAGCCTTACCAACACCAGAGAAGGCCAACTTGACCTTGTCGGCGTGGGTTCTGAAAAGCTGGGCTCTCACCTTGTCACCAACAGTGACAATGTCGACGTTGTCACCCAACTCTTGGATTCTTCTTCTGGCGGCCTTGGAAACCTGGGTGTGAATGGATCCACACAATCCCTTGTCGGAAGAGACAACAACCAACAAGGTCCTGTCGTCGGGGTTTTCTGCTGGCTCGGCGTTCTTGTAGAACTCCAGGTCGGACTTGTTGAACACTCTGGAGGCCTCCATGGCTCTCTGAGCCTTGTTCAATCTGGTGGAGGCCACAATCTTCATGGTGTTGGTGATCTTCTCAATGTTCTTGATGGACTTGAGACGCATCTCGATTTCTCTCAAAGTGGCGTAGTTTCTGGCGGTTAGTACATGATTATGGACGTCTTGCGGGAGCAGAAAATTAAACTTGGAGGGCGTTCTTTTGTTCTGGACATCATTGAAGGTATTCCACGTTCATTTGAGTCGAGAATGGATGATTATAGCGGCTAGAAAAGGTAATGGAAATAGTGCCAATGGACATGGTGGAATGTGGACAATTGCAAGGGGATTTTCAAATTTTGTATCATTTCTACATACCTGACGCCGGCACGGGCAGCCTGATTAGCACCTAAACGAAACATGATGGAAGTGGACAGTTAGTTGTAGGGTGGAAGATTGGTTTTTTTTGGTGAGGTCGTGGTCGTCCGGAGCCCGAGGTGAGGAAGCAGTTTGATTGGCTGATGGGTATATCACGTGGTCTACTTTGTCGGGACAGAAGGATGAAAACTGAGGAGGCGGCTGTGGGAGGGGCGATTAATTGGTGAGGAAAGGAAAGGGAGGTGAGGTTTACGAGCAGTGAGATTTCGACGGGGTTCTATCAAACTCTGATGATGATATAGTGTGGTAGACTGGACGAGTCACGTGCAGTCCGAACCCGGTGATGAAGGTGGGCAGTAATAAGAGAGGAGGGATGCTGGGTCTTTGTGGTGGATGATGAAATTAGGTTTGGAAAGGAGTTTCATGAGATTGGTTGGCTTGTCTGAGTTTTTTAGCGTAGATGGTATATTGATGTAATATCGGTCTGGTGCAGATGATATGAGGAAAAGTGAGAGCTCGCTTTTCCTAGCCTAGTAGATGGATAGATGGATAAGGGTCAACTGGTCAATTATAGTGTCAATTATAATTAGATGTGTTTCTGAATAATTTTTACGTAATTGTTCAAGTTCCTGCTTTTGCGCTTTTCTCCTTCGTATCAAACTCTCTCCCTTGTTTTCTTCATTTTACAATGATTCAGCGATAACCCTCAAACTCACCAAATTGATAGTCACGTCATTAAATCCAAAATCACACATAAATCACTGAAATCCAAAATATCACTCCCCGACACTAATTCCAATCTCTCCAATCTCTTTTCTCTGGCATATCCCTCTACTTCTACGCTTCTCTCCTCTTCCTCTACATCTTCTCCATGAATACGTATAATATGCTGAACAGCTATGCAATCGGCCACGCCGACATGAGTCTAATGTACACTTTATAAAGATGGGTCATTCTTTTGGTAGCCCAAGTATCCCTGCAAGGGGTAGCTCTCGATCATCTTCATGTACTTCAAGATCAAAGGTCTGCAATTCTTTTGGGCATCTGGACCGTGGTATTGCTTGCACTTTCTCAAGGCGTCATGAGTGATTCTCAATTCTTGGTTTCTGATCCACTGCTCCCTCATCATGGACGTTCTGGCCTTTTCAACCTCGGCAAAGTTCTCGTAGTCGATGTCGTCAAACGACACCAACTCGGGTCTTTTGTGGTTCTCGTACGAAGCTGATGGTTAGTAATGCATGACTGAAGCAAAATGTCCACGGTGGACAGGCGGATGAAGGCACATACCCATTTTGGTATTGGTGAAGACTGGTTTAGAGGTTTACGAAAAGGTGGATTTTTACTGGTGCACAATAATGGGCAGGACACGACGATGGAGGGGACTTGTTGGAGGAGGCAAAGAGAGGAAAGGGTGAGTATTTTATTGTGTTTCTGGGGTTAGTTGAAAGAGATTCAGAGCTCTACGTATCATTGCTGTAATTTCCCCTCAATTCTGACTCTATGGATATGGCTGGTACGGCTGTGGTAGTTGCGCGAGAGTTGGGTGATGGCATAATGACCTTTGGAGACATCGCTATTTATAATTTGTTTCTGCTTTTTAAATCTTATATTTTCCCTTTCTTTATTTTGTCAGAACTTTTTTTTTTTTTCTTTGGTATGGAAATGTTTTGTGCCTGAGATTATGCGGGGAACTTATTTCGTCGCCCGCAGTGAGCTCCATACATAAGTAGGCCAAAACATAAAGAAAAGACCACAAGCCGAAAGCTATAAAAATTCGAAATCAAAAGTACGACACATTACACCGATCAGTTTCATTATTTTTTTTTTCTTTCAGATTACAGTTCTGCTCTCTCGTCGCTACGTCTCCGACACCCATACACCAGGTATCACCACTGTTGAAGTTCCTAAAGCTACTTCAATTGACACAGCATGGTGTCGAAAGAAAAATCGGACACGCCCTCGTCGGTGAGTCCGTCTCCAGAAAAACCTGTGGTGGCATTCAGCGCCAAATACGTTGCGTACGCCCATGCCTTCTTTGCCTATCTTGCCTTTTTCTCGGCCCTAGCGGTGGGATGCTGGTTACACTACCACAAAATCGTCCAAAACTCATCGTATGGCTATCCAGATGAATGGTTTCCTAGTGTTTCTGCCACAATTGGTGACAGATATCCTGAGAGATCAGTTTTCCAGATTTTCATTGCTTGCACTGCCGGACCTCGGTTCTTGCTTATCTTCCTCAACTTTGCCATTCTTTACAGACAAAAGCTGGTGTGGCCATACGTGCTTCTCATTCTGGGACTTACTAGAACTTTCACCTGTGGTGGCTGGGTTTACATCACCTCCACCGATGACCACGACTGGCACGATATCTTCATGATCAGTTACATTGTGCTCACAATTCCATGGACGGTCACGGTGTCTGCATTGTCACCCAAACGCTCAACGGTGCGTCGAGGAAGACTGTTCACTGCCATCACGTTTTTTTTGATGCTTGTGCCGTTGGTCTACTGGTTCATCCAGCATAAAGTGCATGTGATGCCCGGGGCATATTCCATTTACGCCTACTTCGAGTGGGCGCTCATCATTCTAGACGTAGCATTCGACACTTGGTCGATCATTGATTTTGGGTCCGTTCAGCTTGGTTTGTATGGCAATAAGTTCGAATTCACCTCGGTGCCCCAGCCTGTGGCCACTATTGATATCAAAGAATCAAAAAAGCCACAAGAGGCTCTCGACGATGACTTCTCCCTTTTTGAGTTCATCATCAACACCATCAACGCTTTCATGTTCTGGACCGTGCTCACTTCGCTCATGGTTTGTGTCTGGTACTTTCCACTATGGCACATGGGAATTTCCGGCTACGAGGCGGCGATATTCGTGATGTTCCTCGCTCCGATTCTCCTCGCGATTCCTCCATTCAAGTCTCTTTTCAACCTGTATCCCTTTGTGGCCAGATCGTTGACTGTTTTGTTGGGTGTGGGAGCATACAAGGTGGAGGAGCCTGAACATAGACTTTTGGTGATTACGGCCGGACTTGGCTTCGGGGTGATTGCAACTGCTGCTGAGATTTCTGGTCTCTACCATCAACATAAGAAGTACACTTCTGTATGGGTTTCGTTGGCTCTCGGATTATTGGCTACCTCCGTATGCAAATTTCTGTGCCACTCCAACAACCCTGCCTGGCCCATCATGCACAAGGAAAACGGCGGTTACAACGAGTATGCGATTTTTGTTGGCCTTGCTGCCGCTCTTTTAACCCGTAAGCCGGTTGCTCCTATCTCTACAATCGAGAGAAAAGGTGGCTCTCTTTTACTTGCTGCCTTGGGTTTGGGTGGTTACTTCTTCTGCCTTCAGGCATATTTGAGTGACTCGTCCACTTTGATCTACTGGACCTGGGAGGGCTATCCAATCCGTGGCCCTACGCCCTTGACTGGTGGATTGTTTCATTTTGCAGCTTTTGCGCTTGGTGTCTTGACTTCCATCCAGATCCATCCTAACGTGTTAGCCAGCCCCGCGTTCTCCCTTTTCCTGGCTGTTTCGGCCTACGTCCTCTACGCATACAAGGGATGGGTCGGTTTTGGTGGCTCATTGGGCTACACCTTTTATCTTGCATCGTTGGCTCCGTTGATGGGGCAGGCAGTTGCCGGTTACAATGTGTCTGCTCTTTTCACCCTCGCCTTTTTCATCAACATCGTCATCTCTTTGGCTAGTGTGTGGATCGTGGCTTACGCGTTTGTTCCAGGTGGGTTTTTGTTGAGAGAGAGAACCGATATTATTGTGGCTATCTCGGTGATTCTGGTCACTATTGGAGTGGTGAATTATATTTTGCGTGATAAAGCTTCGAAAATTACCAGATTGGAAGTCAAGGGCTCCCGGCTCTTTAGCTCTGCTTTCAAGATCATCACCATCCTCTGCGCTTTATCGGTGGCCACCACATTACACAGATATCCTAATCTTCCATTCAAGCCTTTCAATGAGTCGTCCAAATCGTTCACCACGGGTATTTGGTGTGTCCATTTCGGTTTGGACAACGACATGTGGTCCAGTGAAACCAGAATGAGGGATCTCATCAAAGATGCCGAGGTGGACATCATTGGCTTGTTGGAGTCCGACACGGAACGTCTTATTGGAGGAAACAGAGACTTCACCCAAAAAATCGCCGACGATTTGGGCATGTACGTTGACTACGGGCCTGGCCCAAACAAACATACATGGGGAGCGGCTTTGTTGTCGAAGTTCCCTATTGTGGAGTCTCACCACCATTTGCTTCCTTCTCCAGTGGGAGAGTTGGCCCCAGCCATCCACGCTACCTTGGACATCTATGGCGAGCTTGTTGACGTGGTGGTTTTCCACTCCGGCCAGGAGGAAGATGTGGAGGACCGTAGATTGCAGAGTTTGGGAGTTGCCGAAATCATGGCTAACCCGACCCGTCCGTTGGTGCTTCTAAGCTACTTGGTGACCGAGCCTTTGAAGGGGAACTACAACACTTACGTGAGCGAAAATACCCGCATGTACGATATTGACAATACCGACTGGGACAGATGGTGTGAATACATCTTGTTCAGAGACCTTAAGAAAGTGGCCTACGCGAGAATTTCTCGTTCTACCATCACAGACACTGAGCTCCAGATTGCCAAGTTCAAGTTGCTCACTGATGAACAGCGTGGCTACGACGACGCTTTCTTGTATGGTAATAACTACATTGACGAAAGCGAGGTGGATCCAGCTCTCAGAATGCCCCAGTTACTTCGTGGAGATGGTGTGAGAGGTCACCGGTACCACGTATTTGACGAGCCCCGCTATTATGCTGAGCACCTCTAGAATATGAATAAATGCTGAACGAAGAAATAATGTTTCCTTGTCCTATTACTTCTCACTTTATTTTTTTCCCGTTGGTATTTATCTTCTTTTTCTTAGAACGTGTTGTCTATGTCCGTCTCCAGTAGTCGTGCTGCACACATCACATCCAGAATTTTTCGAAGCATTATTGTAACCACAACCCACTAGCCATGAATTCTCTATTCCAAACCACCAGCAGACTCGTGTTTGGCAAGAAACCTATCTTCAATACGCTCATTCAAACCAGAAATAAAATGAAGACACACAAGGCCGCCGCTAAGAGATTTATCAAGACTGGCACTGGATACAAGAGAAAGCAGGCAGGCAGAAACCATGGAAATGGAGGGTTCAGCAGCAACTCGCTTCGCCACCTTGACTCCTTTGTTGATGTGTCGGACAAGGGCTCGCAGTTGAAAAAGTTAAAGAAGTTCTTGGAGTGCTAGATGGGTGCTAGATGGAGATAATTACCTGTACATATAATATAAGCATTACACGATATGATGTAGCTACCGGTGCTTTATTCCAGGCGTGTCTATAATGAGCAGCTTACTTGTGGAAAGCAGTCCCTCAGGGTACCAGGAGCTGGATATGTGATGGCCACGGGCGAGACGAAGTCACGAAATTGACTTTTGGCCAAAGCTGTATCGGCGTGCTTCCACTCCACTAGACTTTTTGACCCCTTTTCATGCTGCTGGTTGTCAATCGCCCTTCAATTTCCAGGAATTGAGGCATGGAAACTGTAATTCTCTCCCAAGATATCGAAGATCTCAACCGACTCGCAAGAAGCAAATCAGCTTTAGTGACATGTCGCTGAGTGGCATTCGTCACGGCATTCCTATTTCCTGCGCCTTAGCCTAGGCATTTTCAACCTCTTTAAGCAACCTTTTCGTCCATGTATCATAGTACTTTCTCTGCGATTCCTTGTCGAACATATTCGACGGACCGATCATAGAACCAAAATCCAGTAGTAGCTCGTATCCGCGACCTAACTTGGCCACAATCTCTTTCTCTCGTGTAGTATCTTCCGGGGTCCAATTGTTGTGCACATATTTCAACTCCAAATCCAAGATCCAAGGCTCGGTCTTGACGGATTCCTCGATTATGTTGAGCCACATCACCATATTCTGTTTTCCAAGCCCTCCCTTCTGATACTGGAAAAGCTGGTCCTGGAGCTCGGTCTTCTTCACCGCAGAAACCATAATTCGGTCATTAATGCGCATGTAGGCAGCATAGATAAGCCCACACGCCAAGAACCACTCGTTCTTCTTGGTAAACTTATGTCGCTGAGACATGAAAAACTCCAAGACGTGCGGCGTCACTGACGCGGGAATGTAGAAATTGTTTGCAAATGAGATAAAGTCTGCGATGGTCAACTGTCGAACATACCTAGGACTGTTCGGCGTAGAATTAGCAGACGCCTTATGTTTCCTGGGCGATCTGGTTGGTGTTTTCGGCGCATCCGTGGAATTGGCCAATTTTGTCATAAACGGCGATTGCACTGCTGATTTGCTGAGAAATGGTGATTCTTCACTTCCGGGCTTGATATCTTCAACTTTAGTAGCATCAACAGGCAGTGATCCGGTTCCATTTGCCGAATCACTAGCAACACGCAGTCTCTTAAGCGGAGACCCAACAAGCGGGGCGTTCTGTCGCTTGGAAGGTGACGAATTCGGCGTGTGGAGTCTCTTTCTTGGACTTGAGGATGGAGACTTGACCAACAGCATGCGTAGATCCTGGAGAAGTTTGTCGACGATTTTCGGCTGTAGAGGAATCTTCTGTCTCAGCGGAGTAGGCAAATTTAGACGTTCCTGACATCTTTCCACGCCCAAGTATGCACAGAGATGGTATCTGGCGATCTCACCTCTATTGGGTAGAACCGGGATCTGCTGGTGACTCAACAGATAAAGCGAGTCAACATACGAGAGCAATTCTGGCGGATAACTGCCAGAATACGTCGGCAAGGTATCTTTGAGCGACTGTACCAACTGGGGTTTGCTCATGGTGGAGATTGAAGGTTATAGTAGCTGGAGGTTATATGTCAGGGTGTATGCAGGTCAGAAAGTGGCATCCAAGGAAGAAGCGGAAGGTAGCTCGAGAAATAGAATTTGGGATATGAGAAAGGGAAGAAAATGAAAGCAAAGTCTGCTGAGGTTTGAGATAGAGATATGATAGAGAGACCAGAGGTGATGGATATAAGCATAAGGGTAAACCACAGAAAATGAAAGGAAAAAGACGAAGTCAGAGGCTTCAATAGGTTCAAAAACGCTATGCGGATACACTGCTGTCGAAGAAACAATTCTAACAGCAACTCTTAAATTCTTTTTATTGAAACAATACCTTTTTTTTTTTTTTTTTTTTTTAATTTTAGAGGCAACTCTCAAAATACTAATCGTTAACCTCACACTTACAAAGTAGAACCATTGTGGAAGTTCTTACCGGCGTAGATGGCTTTGTCACCCAACTCCTCCTCGATTCTCAATATCTGGTTGAGCTTAGCCAATCTCTCGGATCTGGTTGGAGCACCAGTCTTGATCTGGCCAGTTCTCAAACCGACAGACAAGTCAGCAATGTAGGTGTCCTCAGTCTCGCCAGATCTGTGGGAGACCTGAATACCCCAACCAGCACCGAACGAGAGGTTAGCAGCCTTGATGGACTCGGACAAAGTACCAATCTGGTTGACCTTCAACAACAAAGTGTCGGCAGCCTTCTTCTCGATGGCGGTTTTGATTCTTAATGGGTTGGTAACAGTCAAGTCATCAGCAATAATCTGAACCTTGCCAGCAACCTTGGAGAAGAAGTGAGACCAAGCATCCCAGTCGTCCTCGGCGAATGGGTCCTCAAGAGAGACAAGTGGGTACTCCTTGATCAACTCGATGTACAAGTCAGCCAATTGCTCACCAGACAACCACTTGGATGGGTCGGAGTTTGGGTTCTTGAAGTCCAAGTCGTACTTACCGTCCTTGTAGAACTCGGAGGAAGCAGCATCCAAAGCAATATAAACCTGACCAGTGTAACCAGCCTGGTCAATGGCGGCGACAATCAAGTCCAAAGCCTCTCTTGGAGTACCAACGTCTGGGGCAACACCACCCTCGTCACCGACATTACCGGCGGAAGAACCGTATTTCTTCTTGGCCAAAGACTTCAAGTTGTGGTACACCTCGGTGCCAATTCTCAAAGCCTCCGAAAAAGTTGGGGCAGAAGATGGAACAATCAAGAACTCCTGGAAAGCAAGAGCACCACCAGCATGGGAACCGCCGTTCAAGACGTTCTGGAAAGGAACGGGCAAAACAAACTTGTCCTCCTTTGCCCTGGCAAGGTCAGAGATGTGCTTGTACAATGGAACTTTCTTCTGGGCGGCACCGGCCTTGGACACTGCCAAGGAGACACCCAAGATAGCGTTAGCACCCAACTTGGATTTGTTTGGGGTACCGTCCAAAGAGTTCAAGAACT
>JAJLRO010000056.1:0-51827 GCA_030566995.1 Sungouiella tsuchiyae
GGTAAAATCCAACGTTGCCATCGTTGGGCCCCCGGTTCGATTCCGGGCTTGCGCACTTTTTTTTACCTTTTTCTTGTTATTATTCGTCTATAGACTTTTAATCAACCCAATATTTTAACAAAAAGTCGCCAAATCTATCCCCTGTTGAAATTGGGGGGTAGGTGGCCATTCTACCTACATATCACGTGACAATATGCCCATCATCCATCCATTATGCTGTTCATTTCAAAAGCACTTCTCCATTGAAGCAGTCCCAACTGCTTTTGTAAATTTGCTACTGGCTATCGAAATGTTAGCAGGCACTCGTACCCATGTTTGTGTGCTGATCTCATGTATTGTCTAAGAATATCACTGCATGGTGGTGTTTACATCGTAGTGTACACTCCAGCCTAGCCGAAGACATTAAGCAGATCTTCTAACACTGGCATGCGTTTGGAGGATATCAACCTTCGAAATCCGATTAAGGTCGCATATTACGACCCGTTTTCAGTATTTCCACATGTCCAGGATGAGTTCTTGTCCCAGCTTCCCTTGTCGAATTTGCATTGGAAATATAGTCCAACCAAACCAGGAAAGTCCATTCCACTTCTCCCCGTTGTGCTCCAAGAGGAAATTCCGTCACTGCAGCATAAGAATAGAAGCCGAAACTTGTTGCTCGAAAATGTCTATCTCAGACTCATTTTCATTAAAGCAGACAACCTCGAAATGTATAGATCTCAGGTGCGTCCACTCATAAATGCGTGGCTAGAATCGCTAATAAAGGGACACGAGATGAGTTGGGGTATTGTCTTGATAGTACCAGGGTCGAAGAAGGAAAAGAAATCCACATTGATTAAGACCTCGATGTATGATAAGCTTAAAATCGATTTTGGTGCAAACGGGAAGCAGCTAATAGACCTCGATATGACCAATGCCGATCTGGAAGAGTACGACGACGCCGAAATGGAGAGAATATTCAAAATCAAAGATTCCTACGAGGAAGACATATCGAAATTGCAGGCATACAACGAAATGTTCGGACATATCAAGAGATTGATTATTCAGACGTTTGACTCACGCTATACGATCTACAATGAGAAAATCCAGCAACTTCTGAAGTTAGCGCAATCTGATGCCGAAATGAGAATCTCCCAGTTTCTCTATCAGTTGAGATTAGTGCACTTGATGGGAGACATGAGATTTTTAAAGGACGCTATTGAGCTTTTCGACGAGGTCACCGAAGAATTGAAAGATGTTGTGGTGAGATTGAGCCATGCATTTGATAAGAAAACCTACTATCTTCCGGACGATCTCGACTTCAACAATTTTTCGCCCGAGAAAAGCTTTGATCTCAACGAGCAGTTGGTGCAATTTTCAAACTACACTACAAATAACGTTCCAGTAAACTTATTTGCGGTTAAATTGGGGCTATTTTTGAGTGATTCACTATTATTGCAATCGCTAGCCAACTTCGCCTCGTCTATTTCTATAGCTTCCGTCCACATCCTGACTTTGCTTCGAAAACTCAGCCTTTTCATTAATGACATCTCAAGAAGCTACCCTGCGACCACACGTTTGAACGAGTGGTTTTGTGTCATGATAGACTTCTACTTGAATTTGCCAATCGCTGCCAAATTGAAGGAACTCAACGACCAAAATTTCGAGAATGGAGGAGCAAATCACATCGAAGCTATTTTGGAGTGCATGGCCGAGTTGAGGCTTCTCCGAAGAACAATTATGGGAAAGTTGGCCGTGCTGAGAGGCCTAGAATTGCCTCAGATTGGCTTCATTCTCGAAGATGTACCTCTCAACCCCGAAGAGAGTGTGAATCAGGAAACAAAATTGACATATGCTCCGCTAATAGCACAACTCGAAAACCAAGAAACTTACGATGCATATTTCGAGTCTTGTACAGTGACAGCCATTGAGGAATTCGTCAATTGCAACAGAAATGTGACTGTGGACCTCCTCAGTGTGGATTTGGCCATCTTGCACTATAAGAAGAAACGATATCAGGAGGCGCTCAAAATTCTACTGGTGTCATATGACTATTTTATTCAAAATGGATGGAACTTTATGGGAGGTGCCCTTTTGGAGATTTACCTCGAGTGTATCGAGAAGTCGGACGCATTTGACCATGAGCATATTTTGAAGACGAACTTGAAATTGTTTGGCACACTTAGAGAGACAGATACTTTAAATGGAATCAACCATTACAGTCTCCTCAAAACTAGAGAGCAGTGCCGAGTACTTTTCGAACGGATACGCAAGGAATCGAAGAATCTTGAAGATTCTATTGAATATCCACTTGCAAGCTTATTTGATGTCTCTTTGAACCATTTCATCACCCCATCAGACGATTTGACCGATGAATACACGATTCTGTTGGATTTGGTTAATCCTTTTGGTGTGGAAATGGAATTTCGGGAATTGAGGGTGACCCTCGAGGATACCGACGAGAAGAAACTGGAAATTGTATTTTCGTCATCTCCAGTTGTGATATCCGCGGAAACAGCACAATCTTTGAGTTTGAGCTCTAAGGTATTTCGGAAGGGCACTTTTGTCCTTAAAGGTATAGTGTTCCAGGTGACAGAAAAGCTTGTTTTTGCAGACCGTCTGCAAATTCTAACGGCAACAGTCGATAACACAGTTGTTCATGAAAATTGGGACAGAACTGAGAGATTCGAGCAAATTCAAAAAGATCAGGAACCCACGGAAGTCGTACCCATTGCCATGTACCCTATCCCTGGAAAGTTTCGTGTGGAAGCAGTCTCACCTGAGAAAATTGAGTTGGGTGTCGCTCGATTTGATCTTCTCATTCACGGCGGACATCAGGACGCAAAGAACGTACAAGTTTCAATCGCCAGCAGAACTCCGGGTGTTAAATTCGACGATAGTGCATCTTTAAAAATCGAGGAAGTCAGCAAAGAGGTCACAGTTAGAAGAGAGGTCACCTTCAATTACTTTGGAGACACGAAGATTCTCGACTTAGACTTTTCTATTATTTACGAAGTCGATGGACAAAGTTTCGAGTATCATACCTCGGAGGCGTATGACATGAGCTTAACTATCTCCATTTCTGTTCAGGATATTTTCCGCACAAATGCCATCTATTCCAAGTTCCAAATCGGCAGTGTTTTTTCCAAGTATCCGGTAAGGGTTCTTGACTGCACTTATAAGAGTTCCAACAATAAGTACGATATCAGTAAGCTGTCGAAGACGGTATCGGAAGATGATTCTTTGCTTATTCTTGGTGACCAGCTTGCATACTTGTTCTACAAAGTCCAGCCTAGAAATGGCCGTGTTTCTCCTTCCGATATCTTGGATCTCATTGTTGAATACTCAAATTTGAATAACGAGTGCCAGAAAGTGGTCAACGGCAATTTCTTCGAGAACCTTCTCAAGTTGAACTTGTCGAAGTATTATTACTTGATGCTTCCCACGTTGAATTCACTCCAATACAACTTGAACCACTATGCTGTCCATGAAGAGATAGAAATGACGAATGTGGATGATTGCTCGATACTTATGAATCACGCTGTCAAAAAATTCGTTCCCAGCTACGATGCAGAGACTTTGACAGATATCTTGGTGGACCTTTTCAGAGACAAAACATTGAATGTTGACGATGCACACAAGAACTTTGATCACCAGTACCTCCACATCCCAGTGGCTGTACCACTCTTAGGAGTTCTCCATCAAGTTGAGTTCCAATTTGACAGAAAGCAGCGGTACTTCGTTGGAGAACCAATCGAAGCCACGCTAGAAATCAGCTCCACAACCAAATGGAAAAATAACGACGTAGGCGAAATTCTCGCCTCCTCATCTCCAGTGAGAGGAAAGCCACAGGTTCCATCATCTCCATCCAGTACCTTCCAATTTACAGTACTTAGCGAAGACCAGTGGCTTATTACTGGCTTCAGGAAATATCAATTTGTTGTGGAAGGCGAGAGCAGTGTTTCGAAAGTGGATATTTGTCTTGTTCCACTCAATGTGGGTGAGCTCCAGTTGCCAAAGTTGAACATTCAGCCTACAGGGTCCAGCGGCGACCAAAACATTGAAGTTGTTAATGAGAACGCTCTCGAAACAATCCTTGTTGTGCCAGAGTTGGACACGGTGACGTTTTCATTTTGAAATTAAGAAGGCTTAGACTTCCTAATAATGTAGGATCAAATCATTTTGTTGAAGCTCTTGGAATGTCTACGAAATGCATATATAGATCGAAGTACACAATATTACGACCATGCCTGCTTCAAAAATTCACAATTTTCTTTTCTTACAAATTTCTTTGAATAAGTTGGCTCTGAATATGGATAGATTGGGTGGTAGGGTC
Source organism: Sungouiella tsuchiyae (assembly GCA_030566995.1). NCBI lineage: Eukaryota > Fungi > Ascomycota > Pichiomycetes > Serinales > Metschnikowiaceae > Sungouiella > Sungouiella tsuchiyae. The sequence continues at coordinate 4,313 of JAJLRO010000056.1, forward strand.
AAAAATGAAATCCTGTGCGCAAACCAGGAATCGAACCAGGGACTCAACAATGGGAATGTTGGATTTTACCACTAAACTATTTGCGCTCTTAGAGAGATTTTTCGAGAAAAGTCGTTTAAGCCAGTAATATCGGCTTTTGACCTATTTGTGGGTCTTTTCGAGGTTTTAAAGGCACCCTTGTAATATTTGAGTATTTTTTAGTACCAGAATGCTTTTTGGTTGGAAAAAACTCCAGAAAATTCAAGCTGAGAGCCACCTAAAAATATTTGCCTGCCAAAACAGCTATACTAAGATGGGAGGCTTCGTCGAAGTATTCAATTCTTTCTTATGCGCACAAAACCGAGAGGCTGTCAAACTGGTATTAGCTAGTAAGTACCGGGGACTATTGTCCATTGCAGCCAATTTCAGTTTCACGTTCGAATGAACCGGCTCGTATCTTTATTTAGCGGGGTTGTGGTTTAGGTTGGTGGAATGGATCTTGGCGAGGAACAAAAGCCAAATTGATGTGAATCAGGACGACAATTAACTGGATCCAATTCCAGCAAGCGAGACAATCGGCTGGATTCAATGGATTCACTACATAAAAAATAGCTGGTACTGTAAGAAATAGACAGCAAGATACCGTACCAGTGACAGTCTTGCTTCGGGATCATTCAAGGTCGGCCCTAGAGTTGATTGGAATTCGAGCAAGATCATGCTCCTTCCTATTCTGCATGCTCTCTACATTTCTAGAATATGATAACATTTGACACTTTTAGATACGGTTTAAAATAAGGGCTCTAAGATGTATCAGCCGTTTTGTTAGGGATACTTAAACCAGAGTGAAATGAGGTCTACGGTTAGACACTTCTACAATTCTAGTTGTCCCTTTTCATCACCAAAACTCACGTACTAAAGTTTTGCGACAGTTGCCAAAAGTCATCCTGATCTACGATGAATGCTTCAGCACGATAGATTTTGCGACCACAAACGGAGTCCGGATAAACATCGACACCAATCATCATCAACAAGACTTTTAGCCAACTATAAATTACATCTCTATAATGTGAATACCCAACTACTTTGGAAAAAAGTACCTGTCCGCATGTACGTTGTCAACAGTTATAATGCACACTAGCATCGGCCAACTTCCCGTCTCTAATTGGCTCCTTTCGCCAAGATGAACCAATACCTAAGAACCTTCTGGAATTCTCCATGGCCATATCCACTCAAGAGCCCAGACATGGAACAGCTCCACGTGACGACATTGAAGTCACGTGATTATTATGTCACTTCCCAGCCACTCTCCACGTCGCCAATTTACCGCCACGAGATGCCCGGAATGCCCTCCAAACAGTAGAAATTCTACAATTCCGTCCCCGAATCCCCAAGTATGTTTTCGCAGACGAAAAGCCCATACAATACCCTCCTTTACTCAACATGTGTTCTCCGAAATAATGTTCCTGCACCCAGACTAAAAAAAATCTCGATGCTTTTATAGCAAGGCTACCTAACGTTAACTCCTCCGAAAACCACCATGTCTATTTCGTCTTCGAAGGCTAAGAGAGAACAGAAGCGTGCCGAGAAAGAGGCTGCCAAGGCCGCCGCCGGCAAGTCTTCCAAGAAGACCAAGAAGCAAGCCGCCAAGGATGCCGAAGAAGTGGTTGAGGATGATGCCTCCGCCCAAATCGCTAAATTGAAGTTGCAGACTGATGAACACGGATTGTCCGACAGAGTGGTCACCGGTGTGTTGGACTCGTTGGAGACCTCCAGAGATTTGAAGATTTCGTCCTTGTCGTTGTTGTTCCACGGTAAAGTGTTGATCCAAGATTCTACTTTGGAATTGAACTTTGGCAGAAGATACGGTTTGTTGGGAGAGAACGGATGTGGTAAGTCCACTTTCTTGAAGTCGTTGGCCGCCAGAGAGTACCCTGTGCCCGAGCAGATCGATGTGTACTTGTTGAACGAGCCAGCCGAGCCATCGGAATTCTCCGCTTTGGAGTACGTTGTCAGAGAGGCCGAAGCCGCCTTGAAGAGGTTGGAAGACCAGGTTGAGGACATCATTGTCCAGGACGGCCCCGAGAACCCAGCATTGGAGGGTTTGTACGAGAGAATCGACTCCATGGATCCATCGACTTTTGAGTCGAGAGCAGCCGTCATTTTGACCGGTTTGGGTTTCAACTCCGTCACAATCAACAAGAAGACCAAGGACATGTCGGGTGGATGGAAGATGCGTGTGGCTTTGGCCAAGGCATTGTTCGTCAAGCCAACTTTGTTGCTCTTGGACGACCCCACTGCCCATTTAGACTTGGCAGCCTGTGTGTGGTTGGAAGAATACTTGAAGAGATGGGACAGAACATTGGTGTTGGTGTCGCACTCGCAGGATTTCTTGAATGGTGTCTGTACCAACATGATCGACATGAGAATGAAGTTGCTTCTCCAGTACGGTGGTAACTACGACTCTTATGTTAAGACCAGACAGGAGCAGGAGACCAACCAGATGAAACAGTACCACAAGCAGCAGGATGAGATTGCCCACATCAAGAAGTTCATTGCCTCGGCCGGTACCTATGCCAACTTGGTCAAGCAGGCCAAGTCCAGACAAAAGATTTTGGACAAGATGGAAGCCGATGGATTGATCCAGGCAGTCGTGCCAGACAAGGTGTTTTCCTTCAGATTCCCAGAAGTTGAGAAGTTGCCTCCTCCAGTGTTGGCTTTTGACGACATGTCCTTCTCTTACTCTGGTAAGGATGAAGACAATTTGTATGAGCACTTGGATATTGGTATCGACATGGACTCGCGTGTGGCATTGGTTGGTCCTAACGGTGTGGGTAAGTCCACCTTGTTGAACTTGTTCCAGGGTAAGTTGACTCCTCAGAAGGGTAGAGTCATCCAACACACTCACATCAAATTGGGAGTTTACTCTCAGCACTCGCAAGACCAGTTGGATTTGACCAAGACGCCTTTGGAGTTCGTCAGAGACAGATTCTCAGAGATTTCTCAGGACTTCCAGTACTGGAGACAGCAGTTGGGTCGTTTCGGTTTGACCGGTGAGGGCCAGACCTCCCAGATGGCTACCTTGTCCGAGGGCCAGAGATCGAGAGTTGTGTTTGCTCTTTTGGCAATTGAGTCACCAAATTTGATCTTGTTAGATGAGCCTACTAACGGTTTGGATTTGTCGACCATCGACTCTCTTGCTGATGCAATTGATGCATTCAATGGAGGTGTTGTTGTGGTGTCGCACGACTTCAGATTGTTGGACAAGGTTGCCAAGGACATTTTCGTCATTGAGAACAAGACTGCCACCAGATGGGACGGTTCGATTTTGGACTACAAGAAGAGATTGGCTGCCGATGTTGTGCTCTAATTATTGCATGGGGCCATTCGTCTTTGTATTTTGGTGCGGGTCTTAATAAACAGATACATTGTGAGAGAGTAGTATTTGAAGTAGTTGATGGTACGGCAAGTAGACCGAAAGCAAAAAAAGAGCAAAATGAGTTTGAATGAGGTTGCATTAGTCGCAGACACATCAATCTATAGAACGGACACAACAATCTATGAGACAGAATCCCATTTTTGAGTAAAATGCTCCACCGAAGGTGCTCCTCCACTAAAAGCTGATGTAAAAATGGGATCATGAACTCAATATATCAAATCGAACCAAGCAAACTTTCTAGAGATTGTCTGAGCTTCTGAGTTACGTATTGCCAGACATCGTGCGCAAGGTTGGCGGTTGGTGATTGGCAAAATTTTCAATCTAGAAAGCAAAAAAAATTAGAGCTTGTAGAAAGTTTATATAGTTTAAGAGTTTGATCTTGGGGAGGAACATTTTTAGCCAAGTAAGGCTTTGCGTCAAAGAAGGCGTTGGAACTAGATTTGCAAGCAGGCAAGTGCTTAGGGAGAGTTGAAAGTAAAAATCATATAACGCGGTGAAAGCAGTCAGAGCAATCAATATAAACTCGTAGAGCTTCTGGAGCAAAAAGTATGGACGAGTCCGGAGTCGAACCGGAGACCTTTCGCATGCTAAGCGAACGCGCTACCAACTACGCCACACGCCCTGGAAGAAATGGTCCCTAGCAGGATCGAACTGCTGATCTTGGCGTTATTAGCACCACGCCTTAACCAACTGGGCCAAGGGACCTTTTCGTTGGATTATGGAGTTGCGAGAGATACTATGAAGTAGAATGTCAGAGGTACAGGTTTTCCCGAAAAAAATCGCAGGGCTCCTAGCGCGATAAGACCAACTCACGGTTCATCATATAAGCTTGATAATCATATATCTTCAAAAAAAGTAAAGAAAAATTCCTTGTGCCAATCTACGCATACAGAGAGTGAAGAACCGGTGCCAGTCCATCACAAATAAGTCCTTGTCATTATCTCTCAGACTGATCCATGTCGTTTGAAAAGAAAGAAAGAGGTTTTCGAAAGCCCGCCCCTATGGATAGGAATATCATAGAAATATCACTTTCCTACAATGATAGACCCGATCCAATCTCGTTCTTCCAAGATTTTTCCTCCGCCTGGAAGACTCTATCCTTGAATGGAAAGATACCAACCACGACGACAACCGGGTCACCGCTCACGTTGTAGTTCGTCTTGGCCAAGGAAGTTTGCCGTCGAAGCTGCTCACTGTCGCTGCTTGGATCCGTAGAAACGAGCGAGTTATTGGTGCATGGGACCATTTTTGTAGAACCTGGGATCGGGATATCAAAAATGCCTCCCTGGATTCCTCTCAAGAAGCGATAGAGAACTCCATGCGATACGAAGCTGCATTTTCCCAATGGCAAATCCTAAAGCAAAAACACCGGGAGGAGATTGGCTCAATTGAGAAATACCCTCATCGCTCAACGCACGATCTCCCGAGATGGTTTGCGAGAATAAGTTCGGTCCACATCAATGTCAGTTTTGTAGGACTTTTAGGCATTCCCTCAAGAAATGTACCAACCCTAATAGAGGCTGCCAGATTTGCCGCAGCTTGTTGCATTCCGGCCCCGAATGTCCCCAGAAGTGTCCTTGCCCTTTTGCTTTGCATTCGAAAGAATCGTGCCCCAGCGTCTTGCACTACTAGAAAATTTGGGCAGCACGAAAGCAGCAGATCTTCCTCCTTCGAATCTTAAAAAAGATCTACACAGAGAAGGAAATACGCAGTGCTGACTGGAAGTCTTTGGACTGTGAAAAGGGCAGCCTCTCGGAACAAGCCTCGAGCTCCAAGTTCGAATCCTTTTCATCTCCTCGAAGTCGAGGACTCCGAAGAAGATATATGAGACGAAACCTCCAGCGGTATTATGCACAACGACAGCCATATTTTTGGGCTACTAGCCTGGTGCATATCTGATATAGACCCTACTGATCAGTTAGTTCGACTGAAGTCGACGCATCAATGGAACCTGAAGTGTTCGTCCAAAATCTACGCAGAGGTACGAAAGTGAGAAAACATTACGAGGATACTCATCAAATATAAATGGAACGACTCAGTCATCAATGCAATATTTAACGCTTGACCCATTTACATTTGGCACTAGTTTTCGGCAATTGGAGAGCCAAGCTCTTCGACCACAGTGGTCTGTGACGTTTTCGAAAAGATTTGTAGAAAAAAATGCGAAACAATCAGTAGGACTAAGTTGACGCCGTAGGTATGGAGTACATGATCTATGCCAAGTGCTGTAACAGAATGTACGCAAGTCGTGTTCTTGTTATTTTGTTTCTTAATTTTTCTATTCAGGTGTGATTTTCTAAGGTATTCCGTTCTTTGGCACTGCTGACGAGACGTCTTCGGCGGCTCACTTACAATTTCTGTATTAACTCTCCAGAGCCCCAAACTATTGCAAATGCACTCGGCACTCCACGATGTACTCCACACTTTACCTACAGACCGACATAGGAACAAATAAATGAATTGCGTTATCCGTCTAGTTTTAAAGACCAATGAGTTTTTTTGCTTTGAGGAGTAAGTTTTCTCCACTGTAATGTCTTCTGAATTCGAGCTCAAATACGAACACCGATGCTGCGATCGAAGGCACCCCGCAGATTTGTGCGTCGCGCACTCGTATAATCTGGGTGCAAAAGATGGCCATCTGGTAATACCCCGGAATTTATTTCAACACGGGTGCTAATCTTCAGAAATACACAAGTCTCATGGTATCGATTCTCGTGATTCGCAGTCAAAGATGCCGCATTAGCCTCCTCCAATTTCCTCGACACACGTCTGTAAATTTAGAACTACTACTTCCTACTTTCTACATCTTCTCATTTCCATTTCATCCACTCTTCCATTTTCGAAGCAGTATTCTTACTTTCTTTGGGCTGATTCAAGACGTGCTCAATATGATTGTTTTTAGTTAACTCGCCATATCGCTTCGCCCTTTAAAACTCACAGCTTAGTGCCTGCGATCGTTGGAAAGTGATTGTCCTGTCCTCATGAAGTCTGGCGTTAGCCTCTACGAACAGAGAGGAAACCGAGTGTTTCGAGAAGCCTTTTTCTGCCTTTATCATAAAAATTGTTCGCATTGAGGTTGTGGTCTCCAAGATCACCTTGGGTCCCACAAAAACTTTTTGGGGCCGATGAGTCCCCTAGCAGAGGGCAGATCTGCCTATTTAGTGATAACTGCGGTATCTCCCGTCTCACTCTCGGAACTGTACAAACAGCACCTAATAGTGATCAAAAACAAGCCGCAACTGGTCATCCCGCAGCAAGTATTCCTAATCTTGAACACCCCACCCACAGTCTTCTTAAATCAAGTAATCGGCAATCACTGGCCTATGGTCGCTCATGTAAAACTCAAAATAATTAGGCACAACTCCGTAGCATTGCCACTGCGTGCCGTTCCCCGCCCAAATATAGTCGATTATGGTGTTGTCTTCATGGTCGTGGTTAAAGCCGCTAAACGTGGAGTTGTATCCGTATACTGTGCCCTCAATTCTGCTGTCCTTGAACCCACTACTCTGCAAGATCTTATAAGGCTCGTCTATTGGCTGCGTGTTGAAATCTCCACACAAGAACGCCGGTTCGGGACCCAGTTCCATCTTGCTCATTATCAACTTGACCAGCTCTCTTCTTGCTTTGACGCCACGGTGATCGAAATGGGTGTTGAGAACCTTCACCTTCTTGCTAGTTGCCTTAGACTTCAAAATGACTTCAGTTACAATTCGTTCCAAAACAGCGTCCCAGCCAATACTGGGCTTATCTGGGGTTTCGCTCAACCAGTAGGTTTTACTGCTGACCAACTCCCAGTCGGCGTTTCTGAAGAAAATCGGCGAAAATTCACCTTTTTTCTTGCCGTCTTCCCTACCAATTCCGTAGTATCCCCACGTTTCCGTATCGGATTCACCGTTCAAATTGCCCAAAATGTCCTCCAATTGGTTGTGGAGAACCTCCTGCAAACACACCACGGAAGGACCTGCCTGGGTATGAAATCGGATACTCTCCGAAATAAGCGGTTGTCTTTTTTCCCAATAATCTTCGCCCTGTCCAATATTCCGATTATCGTAGCGGATATTATTCGTATACAATCTGATCTTCATGGCAGCCGAATTGTCTAAATTGATGGAGAATAGCGACAAAGCGATCAACGCCACGGTAACAAAAATAGGGTAAATCTTTCTCTTAGAAGGGGTTGGCTCTTCCAATTTGACGGTCATAATTGTCGTAGCAAGAACGTGGGGAAGTTATAGATTTGGTGATGGTACTCGTGATACATTCCACGTGAACACCAACGCTCAAGTGGGCTGGTAGAATCACATGAAGTGAAGCGGAGAATCATACATTTCTGGTTTTTTTTTGTCTTCTTTTTAGAAGTCTCCATCCGGGGTACTATAAACCTGTTCCACAACTGTTCCGTTATCATGCAAGTACCTTGGCTGCGAAATCCTTGAGAATTCGCACCAATTCTTTCTTTCATTCTATTTCCTCTTGGTGGCCAGATTGTCATGCACTTTGACTCCCGTACTCTTTCCAGTTATCTGTTTAATCATTTCTTCTTCACTAAGCTCCTCAATCTTGGACTTCTCCTCTGGGTGTTCATTCTTGATTTCCTCAGGATTGCTCACATACAAAAAGAAGGCCACATTGATCAAGCCAAACACAACGGTGAAGGCAACGAGAAAAAAGAAACATGAAAGCGCAAACTTGATTGGGTGGTTTGTGATGAACGGAATGGGGTCTCTCTCGAACTCGTACCAATAGTCTTTCACATTGAGCACCTGCAACCAAAAGAACATTCGGAGAAACTCTATAAATTCCCGGAATTGCGAAATGCTATCGTCATCAAGAATCTCCTCGAACGACTTTGGGGGTGGCTTGGGCTCATGCTTGGGCTTTGGCTTGTTGATCTCGTAATTGGCTCTCTCGAGTTGTAGCTTTGGAACAAAACTGGTATTGCCTATCCACTCGGCCTCCTCCACCAAGTTACCTAAGTAGATGTTGTTGAACAGCACTCCAGAATGCATGCTCCACACATCGATTCCAATGGCGTCAACAGGATTGATATGCATGACCGTCTCAGCATTGAACTTGGGGTTCTTTATCATAGGAGGCTTCCACTCGCCTTGATAGGCCGGATTTTCCACCGTTGGTGGCGTCCACTCTCCGACGTAGTTTGGATTGACAATCTTGGGAGCCTCCCACTTGCCACACCCATGAAAACACTTGGGGTTGCGGATAATGGGGGCCTTCCATTCTCCATCTTCCTCGTCATCCCAAGCTGCTGGCTTGACGGCGTCTGGGTTGCGAATGTACTCCGTCTCATTTTCGTCGTCGTTCCAGCCCTGTGGCTTGGCCACTTCTGGGTTTGGAACCCACATCAGGCCCCGCGTTTTGTCCCAGTCTTCTGGTTTCTCAACATTTTCATCGTAAATGTATCTTCTGTCATCCCAGTCTTCTGGCTGAACAGCATCAGGGTCAGAGATCATCTGAGGCAACGTGAGAGGTGGCTCCATGAAGTTTGGTGTGTTGAGCACGTTTCCAGCTTTTGCAACTTCACCGTTGATTCTGAGCTCCACATCATGGTTCTTGCGCACTATCAAAGTATACAAATTTGACAACTGATTGCTTCTGGCCATGGGAGGCGTGCGCAACTTGCTCTCAATGACCTCGTCGCCTACCTTCTTCTTTATGATGAAAGAAACCTTTTTTTCGCTACCACAAATGTCTGGCCCGAACATGATCTCGTACGGCGATTCGTTGTTGAAGTGGGACAAGTCCAGTCCCTCCGATAATAGCTTCACGTAGGCACCTCCGCAACTGATGGACTCCAGGAATTTCACTTCAAATTGCACCACCAAGTCCTGATCTTTGCTATCGAGCAAAGCAGGTAACTTTTTGGCGATGGCATAGAACGCAGCCTCGGTGTCCATAGTCAAAGCATTATCATTCTCATAGGCACGGTATATTCTTGAAGGCTGCAACACCCAATTGCCCAAGTAAGGAGCTCCGTCGCTTTTCTCAGCGGTTGAAGGAACCCATCCGGATTTATCGAGAGAGTCGGTTTCGAACTGGTCGAAAAACGACGATTTCGCCAAGCTGGAAACATCAATTGGCTGCCACTGCTGGCCAAATGCTGCTTGAATAGAGCTCAAAATTGCCACTAAGACAGAGAGTTTCATGGTGGAAAGAAGTGGAGATGTTAGCTGGAAATATCGGATAGATGCAGTATGAAGGTGGTAAAGGTCAAGGGATAAAAAAGAATGATAGGAAAATAAGAAAAAATAGCGATAGGATGAAAGTGAGACTAAGAAATCAAAAAATATTGTATCGTTCTATTCTACATGCTAATGTACATACGTCGAATGGTACTTGAGATTGAGAGACTCGAGAAGTTCGAACACCTTAATTGTCCAGGATCGCCACTTTCACCCCCAAGGATTCTCAGCCTTATTCGCATTAGTCATCTCATCTTCTCCCCAGTACTCAAGATCTCCTTCCATTTGTCTCCCTCGTCCATCCTGTCTCATCTCTCATCTCTCATCTATCTTAGGCTTCAGTTTCGTCCAAAAGAGCAAAAACATTACCCTTCAAAGCATTTGCCTTCGCTTCCTCTTTCTTCACTTCCTTCTTCCCGGCATCTTCCTCCTTTCCTGCGTCAATGTAAAATTGCTTCACATACTCGTCTTCCTCCTCTTTCTCGATCTGGGCTTGGGTCTTCGCCAGCTCCTCGGCGTTCTCCTTTCTCGGCTGCAAGTTGACGGACTTGTTGATCTGTTCCCACCCGGACTTTCTTGCATTCTGGACAAATCGGGCTCTATCTATACTTTGTTGGATCTTGGTAGCCAAGATACCCTCAACCTTAATTCCTCTGTCACTCTTGTGCTTGTCGGCGCTGCTATTTTTCTTGTTTCCTTTTTTTCTCACCCTGTTCAACTCCATTTTACGTGCCAAAAGGTTTTCATTTTTAATGGTCGTCCGGATGATAGACTTTTTGATATCATTGTTCTCGGTATTGGCTATTCTTTCCAACAGTTTGGCCTCTCCATCGACAATTTCGCCTCTTCTGGCAGCTCTGCTGTGTTTTGAAACTATGGTTAGTAAAGGAAGATTGAGCCTACTTGAGACGTCTAAACATACTTTTTTTAGCCATTTTGTTGTAGTAACTGTGGATCTTACAGAGAAGAGGTTTAAATTTGTGAGATGGAGCGCACGTGATGAATTGCACTTGATGCATGAAAAGACCCCGACACCACGTCTGCAAATTAAACCCATACACCAGGTTATCACCTCGTATTCACCTGCCCATTTGGGGGCTGATTTATCTCCAGACTGTGTGCTTAGTGAACGACATATTACCAACTACTCCTTCATCATGAATATTTCTTCCAGTTCCGCCAACGCTAATTTAAGTGCCGCCAATCCCTCCGCCGTGTCACGCTCGGCTCCTCTTGCCCCTCTCGCTCCGGTGTCCGAGTGGTATCTTTGACTTCGCAATTCATTTTTCCAAAAGCGAAATTCTTGTCCAGCTTCGTGGCTGTGATCTTGTTCGGGGAGTTTTGGAGACCGAAGGCTCTGAAGTTCGTATGTGGTTGCAGTTCAACCGAAGTGGCTTGGAAAAATTCACCGAGGGCAGCCACAGCTCCAATCTATGTATAGACTTGATAGATATGTGCTGTGAGCATTTCCAGGTGACGACATGCAATTTTTTAGTACCCAAAACGTCGCCAGAGTGTATTCTGTTGGTAAAATTTCTTAGTCAATGTGCTGGCGGAGTCTTAGAAAAGGAAATTAGAACGGAAATCGGCAATTTCGATACATACGACTGGATGATGTGCCGGTGTGACGTTTGAGGGAGAGAGGATGGGAGAAGAGATAGTAGGTGAAAGAAAGAAAATGAGGGAGAAGAGATAGTAGGTGAAAGAAAGAAAACGAGGGAGAAGAAGACGATTTTATGATGAGCAGAGCTCGTTATAGAATCCCGTATTAAATAAGCAAATCACTAGATTAATTAATTAAATTGGTGTAGATGGGTAGATATGTGAGTGGAGGTTCTAGAATGGATGAAGAAGTAGCGGGTAATATTATAAAGTTACGAGCAATGGCTCCTTTCTTTCGAATTCTGTACAAATATGCATCTAGAGAGGCCGTGAATATTGCGGGCTAATAGAGACTAGATATGGGGATTATTCAAATATTGTTGAGGATTTTTTACATCAAAACTATATTGTCCGATTTGGAGATTATAACCATAATCCCCGGAAGTATGTTGACATCTTCATTTTATAATTTTTATTCTTTTTGTACTACTTTCCTTACTTTCAATCATGGCCATTATCCATCAGTTGCAACCTAGCTTACTACTAGCACGGCCACTCAGTCTGATTGGTTGAAGTATCGCAGTCAACTGTAAGCGCAACAGCCTTATCTTTGTAGTTAACGGTTGTTGCAACCAAATCGACCTTTTTACTTAGTGTAAGAGATTTAGAAACTTGATAAGCGGAGTGATACCCTATCTGTCAGTTCATTTAAACTTGATGCATTAGCATCGTCCAATTCAGAAACACAATAATGACGTACATTGGAGATCGGTGACGTCATAAATAGAACTAAATTCAAACCCAGAAAGAAGCATTACCAATTATGTTCACTATATCCGGAAACTTTCTTACGCCTGCGGTGAGGATAATACATTTTCCACAATTTATCATCTCTTGCACTGCAACTAAGGCAAGAATAAAAAATAGAAAATAAAAATAAAAAAGAAAAAAGACAGGTCAACACATCATTCTCGCAACATTCATTATAAGAATTTCTCTGACTTCTTTCTACTCGATCACTATTGTACCTGACGTTCACCACACTTGCACCCGTACCTCCTGAAACTCCAGCTATCATCGCAAATCCCACCATGGTAAAACCTTCCTCGCCTCGAAATATCCCCACATGATGAACTCTCTAGGCCTCCGGAGTTTAGGCAGAAGTGTCCAGTGCAGCCGGTTCTTTTCTCCTGTTTCCAGAGGCTACTCCACTCCAGCCTTGTCATTACAAGAATTGAACAAGAAAAGACCCGTTAATGTTGATAGAGAATTGCCTGATCCGTTTGCCTCGAAAAAGCAAAACAGAAAGTACTTCTGGGTATATGCGGTTGGGGTCACCTTGCTGTGTGCTCTAATCTTCAACTACGAAAAGACCCGTTCGCCCATCGTGAACTCCGTTCTCTACTGTTTGAGAAGATCTGAGGCGGCTAAGTCAGAATTGGGCGCCAATATTGGCTTCCGATCCTCGTGGCCCTGGATCTGGGGAACACTTAATACTGTCAAGGGCAATATCGACATTGAATTTGACGTTGCTGGGGACAAGAACGGTGGGAAATTGAAATTGAAGGCTTCGAGAACGGGAAAATTCGTTCCATTTGAAGTGGACCACTTCTTGCTTGAAGTCGAAGACGGCACGACCGTCGACTTGATGAAAGACCCTACTATGGAATTTGACTTGTAAATTCTGGGGCATCTGTAAATAGAACCGAATGGTACGTGATTGTACTGAGCACGTGATTGTATATCACATGATAGGTGGGCAGCTACAACGCCGAGGGCCCAGTTGTGGTTTTCATTTGAGGCGTGAAAAGGGTTGAGGTAGTGCAAGTAGAAAGAGGCCATCGCTATGGGCTTCCCTTATCCGGACCAGTGATTTTGAGCTCCTTTTCCTCACCATCGACCCATTCCCCATTCCTCCACCTATTATTACCGTGATAATGAAACGTAGCACCGATCACGTTATATGCAGCACAATTCCAGTGTACGTATCAGGTGAAGAATGTATAGCAGGGTGTGAAAAGCAAGAAACCGGATACATGCATGGAGGTACAAAAGTATGTGTCAATTATAGAAAATTACCGGAAGTCGAAACACCGAAAGCAAGTGGCCAGTGACACGAAATAAACGGCTGTTCTACGCCGGCAAAGGCGGCTCGATTCTATTGCAACCTTCCGTTGGATTCACACCCTCGGGCACTGCCTGTTTCGCCCTCGTAACTCCACTAATTTCCACGCCTCTTGGACTGTATGCAGTGTATCCGGTCCCTCCACCCCCGTATCTCAACAGTTGACCATTTTGGACCCTCTCCTAAAAATTGACGGCTACAACTACTTTGTCATTTTGAAAGCCAACCACTTTTAGGATCCCCTGATCGAATCCATCGATTTGTACCTCCCAGATTCGCCAATCGCTCGAACCCCTGCCGCTCACTTCTTTCCGTTTAGGTTTTGATTGCTGCTGATCCAATCAAGAGTCCGCTAGTCATTCTAGTCTAGGCACCCGCCAGATTAACCCCTACAAGAAAAAAGACGAAAGTTTCAAAACATTTGCACCTTTACACCATGGGCTATAACCAAGGCTTGGCCGTAGGATTGGCCGTCGGCCTTCCTTCCTTCATTGTGCTTCTCGGCGCATACATTCTCTGGAACAGAAACAGAAGACGCAACAAGAAGGAGGATATGCAACATAACGACATCGACGTCGAGTTGCGAGATAACAACCTGTTCGCAGAGTTTGGCGAGGCCCTTCATAAACCTTACGATAACGGAAAAACCTCTTCCAATGCCGAAGACACCCACGTTGCTTCCGAGAAGCTTCCCTCGTCCACAGAGGAAGCGACGCTGTCACGAGGCCTGGTACTGCTGCCCTCAGTCACAGACCGCCGGAAGACCCAATTGGCCACGCCGGCGTCGTCGGTGTTGAACCAGCACCGCAAAAACCCTCTGTCCTACGATTTCTACAATACGTTTATTCCGATCATGCCCGAGGGCGTGACGAATAACAGCAACCACACTACTGAAGCCAACGCAAGCGCATCTGGCCACAACTTGGCGCAGCCTCCGGCCATTCATGGCGACAAACTGAGTGTTCACAGCTCCAGCAACACCAGTATCATCGGAGGCAACACAGACTCGCTGAGCCGATCGCTTGACAACTTGGCCAAGCAGCTCAGTAGCCCTCAGTTTTTTGAGAAGCTTCCGCTGCGTGCTGCCACCGTGCACATGAAACAGAGACTCAGCACAACTCTCAACAACCTGAGCTCAGACATCATTCATAACACCTTGTACGACCGCCAGGGAATCAACGACAACTACGTGTATGAGGCTGGATCACCTCGTCAGAAGCACCCATACTTTGCGCGGACATTGGCCAAGGATAGTCTGGAATACGGTATTGCAGACCGCACGGTAGATCTGACTATCGACACGACAAATATCGAGAACAATTTCGATAACAACATCGCGGCAGATGCAGATTTCGACAATAAAACGCCGGATGTTGTTTTCAGGTAGTTGAAACGAAAGGATGGATTCCTTCATCCAAGAGTTGAGTGAAATGAGCAACGGACGACAGAAGCTATTAGAATCACCGATTCAAGATTATGGTGACTGTACACCGTAGCAGTACCGGTGGTTGTACATCAAAGATGTGCCAGAGTTAGAACAATGCTAGCATTTTAATGTGCACCATTGTGATTCTCACTTTAATGTATTCACTCGACTAATCAGCAGCTTGCGGTAACGAGACATCCGTGGTACTTGCTGCTACTGTTAGTATGATATTCGGAGAGCTTCGATAGTATCTCCATGAAACGGTTAATAAAGGAGCTGGAAATCAATGTGTATTGCTACACTCTCAGCCGAACCTGGACCACTGAGCTTTAGTGGCCAGAATCTGAGCAGCGTGAACCTCCTGAATCTCCTGGACCTCCTGAAATCCCTGGACAACCTGATTTCCTTTTGAGCCACTTTTAATCCGAACTCTTTACGACTAAACCCACTTAGCATGATTAATTTTGCTGCTACTACCTTGCCAACCTACCCATTTTTCCAAGCAGCCCAACCTTGAATTTTTAGTGCAATAAGCCTGGTCTACCAAGTTTGCCACAAGAATTCCTCACCATTTATTATTGCAACGTGATTTATTGTTCAACCTTCTCTTGCATAAGGTTCTGGTTAATTCATACAGGTACTTTATCCTGCGTTCTCAATCATTTAGATTACCCTAATTTGGTTTTCTCCGCCATTGCATCTTCGAAATGTTGTCTCGCTACTTGAATAAAGCTCTGAATTGCAGGCCACTTGCGGATTCCTCGTTAGGTTATGCTCCTCGCTTCAATTCCATCGCAACTAGAAATGCCAAAATCGTTAACTATTCTACCATCACTGGGCCAAGATCATCCACTACAAGAGTCGCTTCAGTTAACAGTATCACATTCTTCAAAACAGAGTTTCCTCGAATGCCTTTGCCAAGGAGTCCATTCCAGAAGAACTTTTCGTCCCGGACTTATGCCTCATATAGAAGATTCAAACTGGCTGGCCAACCCCAAGTGTCTATCCCACCCCTTCTTCAGAGCAGATTCTTCGTGGCTTTCGTGAGTGGATGTGTAATTTTCTACGTATATAATCTTGACGAGGCTCCCTACACCCACCGTTGGAGATTTCTTTGGGTTCCGTACTGGTTGGAGAAGAAGATCGGTGACTATTCTTACAAGCAGATTTTGTACCAATTCCAGAACCAGTTGGCATCGCCCCAGGACCCCAATTACCGCCTCATCAGGGACGTCATGAACAGATTGTTGGCCACGGCGATAGATGGATGCCGTGACCCGCAACAGGCTGCACATTTGAAGTCCTTAGACTGGAGCATTCACATTATCAATGTGAGAAATGCGCTCGAGGAACCTCCTAATGCGTTCATCTTACCAAACGGGAAAATTTTTATCTTTTCGTCCATCTTGCCAATTTGTAAGAACGAGGACGGTCTTGCTACTGTTCTTTCGCATGAGCTATCCCATCAATTGGCCCATCACTCGCTGGAGCAGTTGAGCAAGCAACCTATCTACATCATGCTCTCTACGATATTGTACGCAGCCACTGGAATTTCCGGGTTCACGGACTTATTGGTGGCAGGCTTGTTCCAAATGCCAGCATCAAGAGAAATGGAGTCTGAGGCTGATAGAATTGGGTGCGAATTGATGGCCAGACTGTGTTTCAACGTGGGAGAAGCCGTCAATTTCTGGGCCCGGATGGAAAATTGGGAGCAGCAAGCGAAAAAGAGTATGGTCAGCTTGAATGACACCTTGATTGGAGAGTTTTTCGCCACTCATCCTAATACCAATAAGAGAATTGCGGATATCAGAAAATGGATGCCTGAGTTGGACCAGATCCAGGAAAACTCCAACTGTAACCATTGGGGAGGATTCCAGGAGTTCAACCGTAACTTTTTTGGGAGGTAGTTTGAGTATTTTGGATCTTTGGTAGTTGATATTCGTGATTGCTACTATATACTAATAATAGTAAGTATAGTAAGTGATATCTGCCCGGTGTATGCTTTATATATAATCTTGCTATCTATACCATTCATAGGAGAGATATTGTTCCGTTTAAATTAATCTTACCATTCTATATTTTTTATGCCTTAAATAGTTGCCGGTCTTATTTACTGGACGATTCTTTATTTTGTACCTTTGTTAGCATTGTGAAGCGATTGTATTATTTCATCATTCCTTTTGTTTTTCACTTCTCTTTTTGAATCCATCTGCTGAACTGATATCAGTACCAACTGCTGCCACCTTCTCCGGCTTTGCAAAAAGCTTGAAAGGGGTGATCTCTATACTCATGCGGTAGTCTCGGTAATCCAGATCGCCGTCTGCTTCTATTTCGGGAACACCAAGCAAGCCCACATCCACCACACCTAATCGACGTCTACTCTGCACGTTTTTCGAAGAGTAAAGTGCCACAGAAAGCCTCACAAACTCCACAAACTGCTCGCTTCCATCTTGATCAATCACTTCGGCTCGAGTGCTCACGAGAGTCTCGGGCGATTCTCCCAAATTCATCACCACCTGCTTGTTTTCATCCAACAACAGTGCAACTAGCGGCGACACATTCTCATTATTTTCCTTCTCAGCCACATAATCCACCATTTTCTTTTCCAACACTTCGAGGGCCTGTGCAAGTGTGTGCTGGAACTCGTTTTCGATTCCTTGGACCACGTTCTCAACGCTTGTCTCGTCGTACTTCCAAATCCGGATTTTTGAGCTATTATCGTCCCACTCAGAAGCATTAGCCGGTTTTACCAGTGCAAGCAGCCGGAGAAATTGTTGGTGATTGAGTCTTCTCAGTATGAAATAGGATACAAGGGCTATTGGTGGGCCCAACGTCACGATGGTATTGTGGTGTATGTGAGTCATGGCCACAGCCGCTGAAATTACGCCTCCAAAGATTTTTGCCGACGCTGGAACCCTCGTGTTCCATGTTAGAGACGGCCAATTGGTAAAGCCATTGTATCTCTTAGCTGGGGGGCCAGAATAACTTCTCGTGTGAAGTAAACTTAGGCGTCGGATCATGAGAGAAGAAGAAAAAATGCCTATATACTGGCCTAGTTGTAATGGCTTTAATCGGTACTGTTATTATCTGGTGAGAGTCTTGTATGCCTCATACACTCCACGATGATCATCACCAACCCCAAGCTGTTTCTCAGAGAAAGCCAGAAAATAATATGGGAAGAGCAGATTTTGGATCAGCAAAGTACCAATCGAAACAGCTAAAAGCTTCTGGGCTTCAGAAACTCAAGTACTATTGCCAGCTATGCCAGAAACAGTGTCGAGATGCCAACGGATTCAAAAACCATCTTCTGTCGCCTTCACACATGGGCAGAATAGCCAATTTGAGTGCAGATGGCCGGGGAAATTCGGTAGTGGAAGAGTTTTCTTCAACATTTGAGAAGGAGTTCTTGCGTTTGTTGAAGATCAACCACGGAACAAAGAAAATCAACGCCAACAAGTTCTACCAAGAGTATATTCTCAACGATAAAAACCACGTTCACATGAATGCTACCAAATGGCTGTCACTCACATCATTTATCAAGTACTTGGGTCGTCTGGGAAAAGTCCGCGTTGAGATTCCAGATGAAAACGACGAGTTCAACTTGGTGATACGGTTGGTAGATTCGTCCAGAGAGCTCCAGGCAAAGTATAACGAGAAAATACGCCGTACAGATGAGGAGAGGGCACTCAAGTTCATCACTGGGCAGGTTGCAAAAGGCCAGGAGTTGGCAGACGAGCGAGAAGACAAAGAGAATGGAGGAAATGGAAAAGCAGATGATTACGAGATAGTGGACAAAAAACCTACTAAGGTGCTGGTCGTCTTGAAAGGACTTTCTGCCAAGAGAAAGAAACCAACAGCCTTTGCTGACGACAGCGATAGTGAAGACAGTTGATGCAGTAAGTCTATTTGCGTTCGTAACAGAGAACGTACACATCACGCGAGCGCAACTTGTTGGAATCATTGGAGTTGACGTCGCCATGTGGCACGTTGATGCGGATATGGTCGTCGTCAAAGTAGCACCAGGCAGGGGTTTGCAAGGGATCCTTGGGGCTCATGCCATGAACGGAAGCCTTGTTGACGAGCGATGTGTAGTGGCCACTTTTAAGGTTTCCATAGTGATTGATGAGACCGGTGAGGTTGTACACAATGTCATGGCTTTGGTGGTTGAACTTGAGCCTCAATGGATATATGATGTCTGTGTGGAGTTTATCCGTGAGATTGTACATGGAGAATCTGGATAGGTGGATAAATAAGACAGGAGGCAATTTGATGAAGCTGAGCTGTTTGACCGATAAAGCTATCGGAGCAGGAACTATGGTGGACTTGCCCGACGACTTTGCGCTCAGAGCTTTCTTGGAGGACGATTTGCTCCCCCTCGAAAATTTGAACATGCCTTTTTTGGGCTGGAACACCACATCCATGGGATTCTCTTTATCTTCTTTACTATCGGCGTCCTTGTTGCATTGTGGACACCGCCAGGCGTTTTCTCCACTTAACACTTCATCCTGAGTGTAGTAACGCAAGCAATCCGTGAGGTCCACCGCATTAGAATTAGCATTTGGAATAGGAAGGGACAAAATGGAAAAGGGACTGTAGCTGATCGACTTATGGCCGCATGTGTTACAGATGAGCTTGCTCTGCACATGTCCCTGGCACATGTCATTGATTGGCGACTCACCTTCATGTTTCACGAGCTCATAGTACCATTTCAAGTACTCGTCACGGTCTTTGGGATTCACGGTGATATCCCATTTCAAGATATAGTCCACAGGATTTCCAACAGGCTTCCTGGCCAATTCCTCGTGTAATTTATCGATCATGAAAAGCAAAAACTCTTGCGCATCTTGTTGCTCAAAGGGGATATTGAATTCTGGCTTTAAAGATGACAAGACACGCAAGAACTTTGTAG
Organism: Sungouiella tsuchiyae; assembly: GCA_030566995.1. Taxonomy (NCBI): domain Eukaryota; kingdom Fungi; phylum Ascomycota; class Pichiomycetes; order Serinales; family Metschnikowiaceae; genus Sungouiella; species Sungouiella tsuchiyae. The sequence continues at coordinate 23,990 of JAJLRO010000056.1, forward strand.
GGGCGATATTGGCACCACCGTTTCCGTTAAAAGTCGATAAGAGATTGGCAACAGCATCCACTAGTTTTGGTTTCTTGTGAAGTGAGCGCAATATATGGCTGAGGTCGGAGTTCGGGTCCAGAAACAAACTGTTGAGACGACCGAGACCAAAAAGAACCTGAGTGACCGAATTTATGTAGCATGACGATCCCATATTCTTCAACCCACAAATCGAGTGATCTCTCATCCAGGAGCCTCTCAGGGCACGATAATCCCCATTTGAACTACCCACGTTGGTCGTCATGTGTCCTCCAATGATCTGCCCATTGGTCATTGGTTGTGATGAAATTGGAGGCGGCCCAGCCATCGCGGGCCGGCTATTCCCATTGAAGGTATTATAATGGTCTAGACCATGCTGGTTATTGTAGTTGCCATAACTGACATTAGAAACAGAGTTCTGCTGGTAAGAAACCAGTCCATTCCCGTAACTAAGTAGAAGGTCGGGATGACTCTGACTTTCCACATGCCCTTGGTTGAGATACACCGGCTGCTGTGCGTTTTGCGATCGGTCATCTGAAGAGCTGTGGAGCCGACCATTCGACGGAGAGGATGTCAGCAGACTTGCATTAGGAAGGAGATTTGGCGAAAGCTTTTGCGGAGTCTGCAGTGAAGCTCGTGGAAGATATGAGCCGTATGCGAGATTTGATGGAGAAGGATGGCTTGGCCTTTGAGATCCATTGAAGGATTGGTTGATGCGTATAGCGCGGGAGCCCGCAGGCACAGGCGGAATTGGAACTGGCGGCAGTTTTGACTTTTCCAAAACTGAATGCACGGGATATGGAGGCTTCTCTGTTTTCAGGGTGGTGGCGGCTCCAATCGGGTATGGTGGACTTTTGCTTGAAGATCCAGACGGCGAAACTTCGGGAAATCTTGAGTTGAAGTCAAAACTGTCGTCATCTACAAGCAGTTCCTCCATGGTATTGTGAGGACAGCTCAAATGCAGAGATAAGCTGTACAGCTTGGAGTCGTCTGTCTTGTAATAGCCAACATTAGATCTCACGGGAAGTTCGGTCTCAGAGTCCTCTGGCGTATCCTCATCGTCCTTATGTTTCAAGTAGTCAATATAATCATTGAGCCAGCCAAAAAGAAGATCCACATCGAAGGAAAGCAAGTCTTTGGATCTCAAATACTGGATAATCCAAAGTCTGAGGTCCGCCAAATCAACATCAAAAGCATTGGGCCCCAAGATGTCGTCGCGGCGGAAGAAATTGTACAAGTTCAAGTAGATGATGAAGTCTTGATGCAGGTTCTCCATGAACTTGGCAAAGCCGTTGAAGTGGACCATAATGAAAGTGTTCACAAAGTAGTTGAAGATCAAGAACGAGCGCACATAGCTGTGGAACCCTCGTTCCGTGGAAAGGTGCTGAGTCAGCTCTTCAAAGAGCGCCGCACAGTGGTCGATAAGATCAAAAACGGACATCTTGGTGAGCAGCGAATCGAGTTGTAATGCCCGAAACTCGTGGCCAATAATCTTGAGACATTGATCCTTTGCGGAGAGAGCGGAAAGACCCGCATCAGGCGGCGGACGGTGGATCGGCAAGTTGGACGTTCCCGAAAGGGTGAACTGTGACTCCGACGGCGCTTTGCTTTGCATGGCGTTGTTGTGGAGCACAGACATTCTGGGGTGGGTCTGGTCCGGAGAATATGAGGAAAAACAGAGCTATTCAATCACTTGAGCGAGGGCGGGTAGGCGAAAGTTACAACTTGGGCACGGTAGCACGGGGCACTGGGTGCTTTGGGCCGCAGACTGGACGTTTGGCGCCGCTGGCGGAAAGAGTTGATATGTAATAGTTGATTTGGTTCCTGTATTCAGCCTCAGTATCCAGCACCTGCATCCATCGCCTTTGGGGCTATGGCTGATGACATCTAAAGGCAGAGGTTGGGTGGGGGAAATGGTGGAATGACGAAAATCGGTGAACGGTGTGGTGTAAGCTGCATGTGGATTTCCTGCTTTTTTTTAATTTCTGGATATTTATTTTTTTGTCTTTCAATTTTTTTTTTCCACAGGCGTTTTTTGGTAAGTGCGGAACTTTTATCTGTTGCCATATGAGGTTTGGAGAAAGAATTCCGATAAGTAGCAACAAAAAAAAAATAAAGAAGGAAAACTGGCGTTTTCGTAGCAATCAGCTTTGAAAAAGATTTTAAGCTTCAATGGGCTGCTCATGATAGACAAAAGCGTGCTGTTGGGGCGTATGAGAGCGAACTAATTTTTAGGAATCGACTTAGGGACACTTCCTTTGGAAAGTAGAAAATTCAGAAACGTCCTATCTTGGACAAATCACGTTAAATTTGATTGCGATGATGGCCATAAACGCTTTACTCCTTCGATGGAATAAACGGACATCTACACCTCCATCTCCTTCAATTGATTCTATTCCATCTATTTCTTTCAATTCTCTAAGTAGCATACGCTCGACGCCTGGGAAGGTATTTGAGTTCCAACCAATATCTTGATGAAAGGATAAAGTAGAATGAGCTTGATGAAAATATAAGGATCAGCTTGTCTAAAAGATAAATTTGAATCAGCTTGTCTAAAAAGATAAAGTTGAATTAGCTTGATTAAGAAGAAATTGTGTTAGGCTGCAGATCAAATTGAATTAGGTTGATGAGAAAGACAAAAGTTCTGGGACTTTGAAAACCTACTACAATCTATTAGATCACACTTCTACATTATGTCCACATTTTGTAAACCGAATCACTCAACCTAGCCAAAGATATGCAAACTTCGATATTCTTTCATACTTAAACCTTCCTAAACTTCGGGATTTCGTGACTTCATAATTGGGTTGCCTTTCTCTGCTGTTTCAAGAGAAATGAATTTTTGTTTCTCATTCTTCAGCACCAGAGCATTCTCACACGAATGTCATTTTCACGATGATCACTCCATATTACGACGGATTGAAAGGAATAGCGTCAAGCTGCGTGGAAGCTTCTAAAAGTGACCCGTGGTCAATGGAGTTGGTCCTCTGATAGGCATTGTAAAACATGCCATAGGAGTTGATAATATCCTCCTCTTCGTCATCGATGACTTTTTCCGGTTGAGGTGTGACACTGCTTGTAAAGTAATGAAGGGGGTGGTGCTGGGAAACTGGCTGTGAGTTATCTCCTGTTTTGACAGTATTGCGACTCATGGACCTTTCCACCACATTCAAATTGCGCATGGTCTCGAAGAAATCGAGACCCTCCTCTGCTTCTTCGTCTTGATTATCGGAACTGCGCTTTCTGTGTTCGAATCCTTCATCTCGATCAAGGGACGGCTCACCAGCCCCAGCTGCTGCTACCATCTGCACGGCTTGGGTCAACGGAGTCATGGAGTTTGACCTGCTCTCCCCAATTTTCTTATCGTCGTCAAGAGTTCTGCTCCGTCCATCAGCCTCATTGAGCAACTTAATGAGATCAGACTCTTTAGTGGCTGCTTCGTCTTCCAACGTTAAATCCTTCCGGTTTTCCTCGTGGTGGTGATGATGATGGTGGTGATGATGGTAATGGTGAGTGCTGCCTTTGAAGCTTGACGCCGGCGACGACGCAGAAGAGTTGAGCTTCGGCGTCTCTGTCAATGGAGGCAAGTAGTTAAAATGCTGATACCTATTGATTTGAGACTCTGGTTCCACATTGTAAAACTGGAGCAGATTATTGGCTCTGCCAGGTTTGTACGATGTGTTGCCGTCGAAATGGCCTGAGTTTGTACGACTTTGGCCAGTATTAAGCCCGCTCTGGCCATCTTCAACGGATGGCTTTCGGGGTCGAGAATAGTGGTGATGCACATGCTGATGGACAGTAATTTCCATATTATTCTGAGCGGCAAAAGATACCAAATCCTGCGCTAGCTGCTGAGAATTAATAGTTCCTCCGCTCTCTATGAGTTTCTTGAGGTGTTCAGAGTTCGGAAGTGATCCCGTGCTTTCTGTGACAGCGAGTCCGTACTTCCACTCGATATTGCTTTGTCGTTGTGCAACATCATTGGGTCTAAACTGAGGGTGATAGGCATCCTGAGTACTGCGGCTCCGCTCAAACGCTTCATTACCGTTCCGGTACTCTCCATTAAGATTGTCGTATTCCTCACTTTTAATCCCGAAGAGCTCCCCGGCTTTTCCGTTCGACCGCAGATGCTCAGGGTCTAGGCTCATGTTGATATCGTCCAGAATTTCCAGAAGAGCTGTCGATGTTGCCTCATGTGTATGTTTCTGCTTCTTGGCCTGACGGTCTTGATGTTCTTCATCGTCATGCCGTTTGGCAGTCAACTCGTTGATCTTGCTCTTGAGGTTCCCATCTGCCACCAGCGACATCTCCTCCAATATGATGGCCGAGGCACGGCCGCGGGCCACCTGGTTGACGAGATTTCTCCAACGGTTTCTGATTGTAAGTGGCGGTCTGCCCTCAAACAGCTCAGCCACGGTCTTCCACTTCGTTCCATGCTGTTTCACCAACCGTATTAACTCCACCTCCTCCGCTTCCGACCACGGCGCAAGTCTGTTTCGCTGTGCCGGATCTAGAACCTCTAGGAACCGCTTCAGACACTGATGTTCGGTTCTACCCTCGATTTCCAGCGCTACCTGCTGCCACAGAGCGCCGTTTCGATTGTACAGCTCCACTAGCTTTTTGTCCTCTTCCTCGGTCCACTTTCCGCGTCTCAACAACGGATTTAGCGACGAAGTCCACCGTTTTCGGCAGTCTATGCCTCTTCGAGTTTCATCCAAAACATCGGCAACAGCTTCCCAGTCCACATCCTGGGATGTGAGGGTCTTCTGGGCATATTTGTCCGGGTACAATTGCTCCACTCGTTTTAATAGAAGCGTGTCTTCTTTTTTTGACCAGGCGTTTCTAGCATTTCGCCTGAAAGTCTGGAGTCCTAGTGACTCAGTGAATGCCAAAGTATCGATGGTGGTATGTGCGCCTTTCTTGGGGTCAGACATGGGATGTACGGAGTTTGGGAAAGGCCGGAGGTACAGGTTTTCTTTCTGGTAATGCCACAGTGAGTATGTGTTCAGTTCGAACTGGAATTACAGCGATTTCTGACTCTTCCTGGGAGAGTCAGGGCGAGGCGAGTCAAGGGCTTCGTAGGTGTGTGGTGTACGGGTGTGACACTCATGCTTGTGCGGACAGAATACCGGACGCGATGAGCTCCTTGATAGCGCGCGTGCCAGACATCACGTGCACAGATGGCCCTGGTTTTCCTCATAGTTTCATTTCCATTGGCTATTCAGAATGCTTACAAAGTCAATCTGGGATAATGGTAGAGGACTCGTCCGTTAATGTGGTGAATATTCCTGTTTGGTTGTATGCTGCCCATTCTGCAAGCAAACGTCCGTAGAAAGCTAATGGTGGTGATTCTAAAAGAACTCCCAGGGTACTCGTTTGCTTCCGTCATCGTAGCTTCAGTCTTATCTTTGGTTCCAAATCAATTACTTTAGCCCCTCAATGTAAGTGAGAACTGGTATTAAATCGGAGGTATTCACACCAAAATGCAATCTCCCCTCTAGCTCCGAGTTCTAATCTTCTTGTTGTCGATTAAACGAAGCAAGTTACGCAACAACATGGAAATGGTAACCTTTCCGATAGATGGCACGTACAACCCTGCCTTTTGCTTGATGTCGTCGTTAAAGTTCTTTGCACTTGAAAAGTTGATCACCATTGCCCCGTTGGATATCAACTCCGAAGGAAATTTGTATGACTCGGAAGGAACTCCTGTAATGATGACATCACACTGTGGAGTGATTTTCTCAAAAGAGAACTCGTTGGCATCTAGGTCCACCACCTTGTGTCTGTGCATCAGCAAGTCGTCTCCTCTGGTGAACTGCTGGATATTGTGAATGTCGACAGAGTACACAGTGGCACCATCATTGGCAAGCAAAGCCGCAAGCGGCCTGCCCACGATTTCCGACCGGTTGACCACCAAAATCTTTTTGCCATACAAGCGATTGCCATAGTGCAAGTGCTTGTTATACACGCCCAAGTACTCCAAAATCTTCACCATGGCCAAAGGTGTGCACGGCAATATGGACTTCTGCTCGTTAGTGGGAGAGTCCAAGAAACGCACATTGTGGTACAAATTGTGGTAGTACAAGAAGTTCAAGCCTTCCACATCCTTTTCCGGCGAGATTAGCTGCTGAAGGTACTGGTCCTGGTTGTCGCCAAACACAGGAAAGTACACCATGATGCCGTTGACGTCGTCGTTGGAGTTGGCATTAATCAATGCACTTTCCAAATCGTTTTTATTGACGTTGACCAACTCGTAGGTAAACCCCAAGGACTCGCACGTTTTGCCAGTCCAGTTGGCATACATCTGTGCGGCAGGATCATCGTTGGCCAAAAATCCTATCAATTTGGGCTTGAAATCCAAGGCTTTGACCTGGGAAGTGATCTCATCAATGTATTGTTTGGCGATGGTGGAAGCCAAGATGGTTCTTCCTGCTGGTGTAGACATAGCAACGTTACGTGAGATCAACTATTTTTTTCGACAAGGTTGAACTTTGGGCAGAAGGGTTGAAAAGCAAAAAGTGAGAAGGAGATGAAGTATTAAATTAGGTAGACAATATTAGTTACCGGGGCCGGTGTGCAGGAAAATCATTTCGCAGTCAAGTGCGAGTCACATATGTAATGGCACTTTCAGTTGATGCTGGAAATTCTCTGATGTGAGCAAAAATAGAATTAATTGTTCATCGAAGGTGCGCCAGGGCGTTCTTGTAGAGACTTTGCCAGATAAACGCCTCACTGAGCATGAGTTCGATGTCTTTTTCTTTCCACGTAGCAGTAGGTGGGTTCTGAAGGAAGAGTAAGATTTCCTGAAAGTCCTTCTGCTTCAATTCCCCACTGAACTTGATAAGAAAGGCAGCACAAACGTAAACGTGGAAGTTGTTGAAACCGAGAGGTGTCTCACTGAGGTACGTATCCCACATTCTGATGATTAAGCCAATGGAAAGCTCCCGCATGAGGAGACAGTTCATCCATCTGAACGAGAATTGGATAAACTCCACACCCTCAGCCTCCAAATGTTCAATGAGAGGCAAATCAATTTTGGAAATCAAGTTGCGCAAATCACCAACCTGCTTTATAATTCCCGGCTGCTCGTGGATATAGTTGTCGGTGATGTTGTCGAGAAGCCGAGAGAGGCACCAGTAAGTGTCTGCTTCTATGATCGCAGCCACACGAGGCGAGATAAGCGCGGTGTCGATGTTCTCCCACGTGTAAATCATAAGCTTGGGGTCGTTGTATAGTTGCTTTTCCAACACATCAGTTCCGATATCGTCAAGGAGTCCGGGAATGAAAAGACGCGAGTCATCTTCGGCCTGATCGAACTCATGAACCCGTTTTCTTTGCAATTGCCACAAGTAGTTGTTTAAGAATATCTGATAGAATGGCGTGCACAAATCGTTGATGCCTTGGACATATCCGCTTGCTGGATGTCTCACAGCCCACAAGTAGAGAATCTTTCTCAATGATTTCTGCGTCTCGGGATACGAGTAGAGTTTAAGGGTCGGATTGGTTCTCTTGACATCGATGTTGATTTGGTGATAGAGTTGCTTTTCCTTGTTGACGGAGTTGTCCCTGTTGCTGGAATCAACCAACAGCGTCGACGACTGGTTATTCGGGGGATTCTCTTCAAACAGAATCTGCGAGCTCACGTTGCTGAGTCCGTCTGTGTACTCCTGTCGCTTTCTTTTAAGTGTCGATGTCTGTCTGGTTTTGTTAGTGGGCAAATAGCCTAGGAGAAGTTGCCACGTCATGGCACGAAGCTCGGACGGCACTCCGTTCCAGGAAAGCTTGCGCAAGTCCACAATGTTGACGGAATTTGTGTCTTCAGTAATCAACTTCCGGAATTTGGCGAAGCGGTTGTGCAATTGGTTCAATTTCTGTACCTCTAGCTTGATCTGTAGGTCTTGTGAGTCCATCAGATCTTTGTTCTTGATTTCTCCCGAAGGTCGAGTAAACCCCGACATGGTCAAGTCCGGATGCAACGAGTCGACCATGGCCACTGGGTCTTTCCGTTCTCCGCCGCCAATCCCGACGAACCTGCCCTTTCTGGTGTCCTCGTTATTGGTCTTGTCTATTTGTGCGTCCCAATCGTCATCCAAATCTGTGTATGTGGGTTTTCGATAACCTCTGTCGCCCGAAGAGCTCAAAGTGCGTGATATTTGCTTGTGGAATGGCGAAGACAGCCTACTGGCAGAGGCAGACAGAGAAACGTCTGGGGAAGTGGAGGTCCTGACTGTTGGGCCATTGAGCGACACCGATCTTTGTGACAGAGAGCGAGGAAATCTGGGCTTCAGCATCGGCATCAGCGCCTGCTTCCCTGGAGCCACTGTGTGGCCCGGAATCGTAGACCCACCGGTATCTGGCGACGAGTACCCATAAGACAAATTGCCATAGATGTTACTGTTGATCTCTCGAATGCTAGTATCAGAAGAGGTCTGCGACGCTTGCAGCGACGACCCTGTGAGCGACAAATTTTTCAAGAACAGCAGTAGATGTTTTCCCCTGCCACCTTTATCGCCAAAGATGAACTCGTTGTTCGACTGGTTATAGACTTGGGACATTTCCTGTTTCTTTTTCGGCATTGGGGCAGAATTTAAAAAATGCTGGCGGATGATGGATCCAGATGCAAAGTGGCGATTGTAAAACCAAAGAACGACGTGAAGCTAATGCCTTGTGTGAGTGTTGAATGATTCGTTGTCGTAAGTCGTACAGTCAGGGCCACCAGAAATCGTGCCTGCAGTCACTGAAGCAGCCGAGAGGAAACGGTAGAGGAAGGAGCAAAAATCAGCGAACTATTAGGGAACAAAACAAGAAAAAAAAAAATTGGGAACTATGTGAGGATCAGGCTTGAGTCTGCAATTTCCTTTATTTCTCTTTGCGGCAGATTTTCAACCTTACGTATGCTTTTCTTGCTCACTGCCTTAGCAATCAAGCAGCTGCGAAAATCATTTTGCGGAGACTGCCAAAGGGCCCAACTACCGAAACCCCGCTACGATACACACCTCTTCAATAAGTTATTCGTCTATTTAAGCAGATCCCTTGATCTCTCCCTTCACAGCAACTGCGCCCTGCTTCAATTCTCTACCAGTCAAGTGCAAAGTACCGTTCTGGACAATGTTAATGATCACTTCCAATTTGGAGTTAGGCTTCAAGTCCGTCAAGTTCAACTTGGCCAACAACTCGCCAGCAACATAAACAACTTCTTTTTTAATTTCTGGCTCCTCGTCCGACTCATCCTCAGAGTCCTCCTCGTCGTCAGAAGCTGGAGTAGCCTCAACAATCGTCTCCTTGATGGTTCTCTTACCCTCGTACAATTCCACAACTACTTCAGAAGCTTCGCCGTTGGTCACCTCAAGAGACTTCTTGATGGGGTAGGCGGTCTCTCTGACCAAAATAGAGTGGAAGTTGCCCTCGGCATCCTTGATACCAATTGGAGCAGTTAAGTGCTGGGTGTTCACGACAACAGGCTGCAAGGAGTCGGCAATCTCCTGGTCGTCGAAACCTTCAACCAAAGCGGCCTGCAAGGCAGCACCCTTGGTGGATAATTCCTCAGGGTTGGTGGCTCTGGTGTCCAAGGAAGGAGCAATGACGGTGGTGGATTCTGGGAAGATAAACTGGACGTTCGAGGCCAACTTGACGACGTTGGCAATTCCTCCAGCCAATAAGACCTCGTCAACATCCAAGGCTTCCAATCCTGCTTTCGACAAGACGGACTCGACGAAAGCCGTCATGTCGCTCAATGGCTTTCTGGCGGCCAACTCAAATCTCAATCTGTTGATGTTGGAGAGGAAGTCAATACCCTCGGCAAGCGATTCGATGGAGAACGACGATGACGTCACGTTGGACAACGTCTTCTTAGCTACGATGGATTCGGCCTTCAACTTGGCCAATGCTCTGGTGGTTTTCCTTGGGTCGACCTTGTTCTTCTTTTCAAACTCTTTGGAGAAGTGTTCGGAGATAGAGTCGTCCAAAGCATCGCCTCCCAAGTTGCGCTGGTGAGCAGTAGCCAAGATCGTCAAGATGCCTCCTCTGACGGCAATGACGGCAGCATCCAGTCTGATACCTCCAAAGTCTGCAACGACATAAATCTTATCTTGCAAAATGGCCTCCTCGCCCGAGACGATCGACGAAGCGGTCAAGTGGGCCAACAAGGCGGCAGAAGGTTCGTTGATGGTCTGCAACACCTTCAAGCCGGCCTCGGCAGCGACTTTAGCCAAAAGTTCCTTCTGGTGGTCGTTGAAGTCGGTGGGGACGGCCAACACGGCGCTCTCAACCGCACGGCCCAAGTAATCCTCAGCAGCCAATTTCAATTGCGTGAAATGTCTTGTGCAAGCCTCCTCGACCGTCACAAGCTCTTCTTTGTCTTCCTCTCTGAGGACTTTGTATCCGATTCCTCCGTCCTCAGTTTTCACTGGGGTAGCACCAGTGGCAGAGACAGACAAGTCAACCTCATCATACTTCTTGCCGAGGTAGTCTCTAAAGTTGATGATGGTGTTTTTGGGGTTTCTGACCAACTGGGCTCTAGCCTGAGCTCCATGGTACTCGTCAACTCCAACGTAGGACAAAACAGAGGGAATGGAACGGTCTCCGTCGGGGTTGGCAATGACGTCAACCTTGCCGTCCTGAGTGGCCACTGCGATCGAGGACGAGGTGTTTCCGAAGGTGATACCGATGACGCTGGACATTGGTAGTTGATGTTAGCAAAGAGATGAGTCGGAAAAATTTGTGTCCTGTGTGTCTGCTTATGTAAGCGCGGGTATCAAGCTGTGGTAATTTTGGTGGGGTACCAGGATTCAGGTGATCTAAGAATTCTGGGTGCTTTAAATAGGAAGATTTTACGGCTAGTGTGGTATTTCGAAATTTTCGGATTGCGGAGTATCCTTTTACGGCGGTATGTAACTCTTGGTGTAATAGGGTACTGCAGGAGAATGAATAGAAGAGAGAGAGAGCGAACGGTGATAGCCATTACACAATAACTAGGAAGAAATGGATGAAGGTTCAGATCTAGAATGGTGAAATTTTGAACTTGATGAGTTGTAATCTGTGCTCTTTTACTTTCTACTGAATCTTATTTTTTGTCTCTTGTTGACCGGTCGTTTGATACCCTTTCGCATCTCACTGAACTGACACTGACAGGAAGAACCATCACAGTGAAATAGTGGAAGTGTATAAATACTCTGAATATAGCAGGTTCCAACCGTCCGACCTCTTTTTTTTGTCGTCTGACGGTTGTCTCATTTATCACTTCGTGTTTTACATCTGTTTCTTTTCTTCCTATTCCACCAAATACTTAACGGGGCGAACTATACTGTAACACTCATGATGCTCAATAGAGAAGTTCCAAGTTTTGTATTTGGACTTTTGGGACGAGATAGAAAATTGCTACAGTAAACTAGCAGCCTTTTGGCACCTGCTCTATATGTAATCAGCAAATAGAAATGTATCTTGCGTCCCTTATCATCCTCGCTCGATATTGTGGCTCACCCAGCAAATAATGGCTCAATCCATGGGATGAATTAAACTGTAGCGACACAGGGCTACATTTATTACGAAAAACTTCTGGCATGTCTAATTTTGGACAATAGATTTACATCTGATCGATTCCAATACATATTGGACGTAATAAGTGGAATGTGTTACAAGTAATATGATTAGTATTCCCTGTAACCCGAGATTCGCTTGTTCAGAAAATTCCCGAGGTTCTCCTTGGAAACCTCAGCATTTCATGTCGTCATGGCTAAATGCGGCAAAAAAAACTAAAATGGTTACCAGGATATATGACGAGAATCTTGCAAACTACCCCACAATTAAATAGTTTCTTGACTTCGGCTGTACATCCTAAAAGAGCGTACTCCGAACGGCATTTTCGCTACATCCGCCATATGCCCGAGCTCTTCTCCATTAGGCAGTACACCCGCAATCGATCTTCTCCATTAGGTACTACACCCGAGATTCACTTCACGCTTCCGAGACCTAACGGAACCGTGACGACAGAGAAGGATAATTTTCATACACTCGCGGATGGCAATGGCCAAGGATTTGGCCTAATATAGACCTACAAATCAATTCAGAGGCTGTATTCCCTGCATCGTCTTTCCCAAGACGACTAGCTGAAGAGACTCACCTCTAGAGTGCAATTGAAGGTATTAAAAAAAACAAATGTCGCTGATATTCAGTGAGATCAGCTAGTAGCTCCGAGCACCTACGTCAAAAGTACCGATTGTGCCTGGTGTGCATATGCAGCTAAGCGATATGGACATTTTGAGAAGTCCGTCAGTCAATGTCCGAGACAATTACCCCATTGGTAGTATTTCCGTGAATTGTAACCTATCTCCGTCCATCTCAGCTCAACCTTCTCGCTATTTAAATCACCTAAATCTTCCCAGCTTTGTCAGGCCGATACAACAAACTAGCAGTACAGCAACCAACATGTCTTATCTTCCCGTTCTTATTCCTGGCAAATTCGGCTTCGGCTCCATGTCATTGACCTGGGCTCCTGCGCCGGTACCCTTCGAAAAGGCATTTGCTTCCATTCAACACTGTCTCGACAACTACGACATCAGATCGATCAATGGCGGTGAGTTCTATGGCCCCGATCTCCTAAACTTGAAGCTTTTGGGTGAATTCTGGGAAAAATACGGAGAAAAGTACCCTGGTTTGGTCATCGCCATCAAGGGAGCTGTGGACGTTGCAAATTTGGTTCCAAATGGCTCCAAAGAGTCAATTGACAGGTCGGTGGCGAACATTCTCCGCTACTTCCCACAGGAGAAAGCCAAACGTCCAACTCTCGTCTTTGAAATTGCCAGAGTAGATCCAAATGTTCCTTACGACGAGACCATTGGCTATATCGCAGAGCATGTTAAGGCAGGCAACATCGACGGAGTCTCCCTTTCTGAAGTGGGACAGGGATCCATTTCGAAGGCCTCAAACGTCTTCCCGATTTCGTGTGTGGAGGTGGAGTTTTCTCTTATGTGCCAAGACATCGTTGAAAACGGAGTGTTGGAGCTCTTGTCCAAGCTTCAGGTCCCTATCGTGGCTTATTCGCCATTGTGCAGAGGCTTCCTTACTGACTCCACTTCAAACGATCCAGAATCCTTCCACCGTATTATCAATAGACCTGGAGATTTCAGAGGGCACATTGGAAAGTTTTCTGGAGAGAATTTCTGGACCAATATTAAGGTTGTTCAGAAGTTGCAGGAGTTTGCTAAGAGCAAAGGCACTTCTCTTGAATCGTTGGCCTTGTCGTGGATTCTTGCAATCAGTGAGCTGGAGAACTTCAACGGAATCCCCAAGGTTTGCAAGATCATCCCTATTCCTAGTGGAAGCACGGCCGACAAAATTGACAAGAATTTGGGACATATTGTGGATTTAACGGTTGCTGATTTGAAGGAGATCGAGGAGATCCTTAAGGAAACGAAGGTTGTAGGAGCAAGATACAATGAGAATCATGCGGACTTTGCCTAGAGATTTATAGCAGGCTGATGTGATATGAATGATTTTGACTTGTTTGACACAGACGAACGTAAATGGAAGGAAGCTAGCTCTCTGTAGTTGGAAAATAGGTTTTGACTATACAGAGAAACGAGATGCCTATAAGCGCAGTTTAGTGCATTCATGAAGAGATAGAAAAACACAATCTCGCCAGCAATCTCGGAAAGACTGTTATCATTCCATTCTACTCATTTCCCTTCCATATTGGGCAAGAATGTTGACCTGGCATAGCGAAGACTAAACATATTTTCTATTAGATGGCATCAAACGGTCCTTATTTAGATCTCGAAACTTACCTATTTCAAGAAGCTCTGACTAGTTTTCTGTTTCTTCTTAATTAGCTCTTGCAGAAATAAAACCACATAACTAGTAGGACTCGAATCAACAACGTCTATAGCTAATTCCTCATTAAGTCCACCATATGGTAACTAGCACCGGTTTGTTCACAAATCAATATAATCTGTCGCCTTGATCTGCTTTCCCTACTCTCCGCAACATTATCCTACATAACCGAACAGGTCGCTTTGTGTTTCTTACCACCTACTATGACCAAGAACGGCCACAAAAAAAGAATAAAAATTCACCGGATTACTCATCTCGACAAGTTTGGAAACGAGCTCCTAATCAGGAAAATTAACGTTTGCAAGACCTACAATGTGTACTCACAACGCAATATCCTCAGCGTCGATATGGACAAGGTAATAGAGAAGTTTGTGTTACTAACAAAACTTTTTCCGCCTGAAACCGCCCAATATGAGAGATCATCCCAGATAGGCGATATTTCTGTTCTAGAATGCCGTGAAATAACAAGAGATCTTCTCAAAGCAGCGCTAGGCATGGTCTGGAGCTTCAATGCTGATTGTTTCCAACTTCGCATAAGTATCAAGAAATGGAACATCGAAGCCTCGAAGTTGGCCTATGAATGTAATAAGTTGAACGTCCAAATACAAGAATATCATGGCATTCTCGAAGAGCTCCCCTACGCCTGCAAAAAGCATATCCGAGAACAAGGTTTCTTTCTAGCAAGAACCAAGTTCTACAACAACATGGCCAAGCATGGCGACATGTTGCAGCGCTTGAGGTCATTTATGGATACCAGCAATCGGGTGAAGGACGAAATCAATAGCGCTATCGTTTATGTCGACCATTCGGATCGCATGACAGGTCTATTATCGAGGGTCTACGAGTATATCCGTCGCATCACCATAAAAGAAGACATCAAATGCAACATCGAGGCCCTATTCAATCCGAACTATGAGTGCTGTGACAGCCTGCATCGGAAAATCATGTTGGAGTACAAGTATGTCGTCGATGAGATGGAAATTGCACCGAATGCAGATGAGCTCTCCTTAAATGCAACGAAATTCCTACAAAGGTTCCGCCAGATTGATAAAAGCAATGAAATTGCCTTAGATATTTTGGAATCGGATTATAGAGATCGTTTGTTTCCAGTCCAGAAGTGGATCAATGGGTATATCAAGAAACGGGAGGCCCCACTCGTGGAGGTTAACGATCCGGAGTGAGGATGAATAGTAAAAAGAACGGAGAAGTGCGTGTCAAAATTCGAAGAGTTATGTCACTCAATTAAAAATTGAAAATTACGAATCGGCATTACAGAAATTTGAGTCACCCTACAAATCGCTTCTCTCGCGATCCTCTATACTCATATTTTTTCGACTCATCGCAGCCTCATCTCAAACACCATTTCGGTAGACCAAGAATGCGTTTCTTCGTTTCAACTGATGAAACTGGAAATATAAAGGAGGTCATCTGTGACTCTGGAGTTGATACTTCAAAAAAAGATGGCGCACTGCCTGAGTTGGTCAACAACATTCTCCCATCATCAGACATCACCAACGTCAAGAACAGAATTGTCCACATGGCCACATTTCAAGAGAAATGGATTGTGTCTACTCGCCTCGGTGGATATGTATCTGTCTACGATATGTACAACTCATCAGAGATCCCCGAAGAAAACTACAATATCTTGCATAATTACAAGCTTCCCGTGGAAAATGGAGATAAGCCTGTTGCATTGATTAAGTTCGAGAAGCACGATTTTGTGATGGTTGCATTTGAATCCTCGGTGGTGTTTGTGATCTACTTCAATGGAGGCAAGTTCGATCTGGAGCCCATCTCGGTCTCCATTCCGATGACGCAAAAAAAAGAGGCCGAAGAAAGACCAACTCTTACGGCATTTGTCCAAAACCAAGACGAGCCTGGCATTTTTGCTTCTGGAGGTAAGAATAACGACTTACAGGTCCTCAAAATATTTGATAAGAAGAAGAAATTCACGGCGAAGAACTTCGGATCGCCAACAAATTGGAAGGTTGAGGTGGTCTTCCTGGCTGAGAATGTGGAGCCAGACCATCTAGGAATTGAGGCACCCGTCTGGATCTCGGGTATTTTGTTCTGCAAAGATGCTCCAAAAAAAGGCTACAAGTTGGTCACTGCTACGAGATACGGTAACATTCGGAAGTACGATACTGTGGAAGATTCCGAACCCACGGGATCCTACAAGGTCTGCGACAAGCCAATTGTCACCCTTAATTTCGCTACAGAAGAGCAAGACGAGATCATAGTTTCTGACACACACACGTTCGTTGCTCGTCTTTCGTTGACCAAGGTCGACGCTAAGGCTCAACGAATTGTCTCTGCATCTGCTGGAACATTTTACAAGCCTGGCTTGAAGTTGCTCGGAAAATATTCGGAGGGAGGAAACACTGGTGCCATCCACGGAGTAGACGTGGATCTTTCTAATGCTATTGTGGCATTTGGTGGCTTGGACAGATATTTGCGTGTTTTCAACGTGAACTCACGAGCCCTAATCCTGAAGGTGTACTTGGGAACTCAGATATCTTCTTTGATCATTCTAGATGCCTCGAATGCAACCGATGCTTCCAAGGAGAACAAAAGAGAGCTGGAGGCCAATGATGATGACGAGACCTTCTGGAACGACTTGGACAACGAGAAGGAAGCACCAGCTCCTATTATCAAGAAAAGGAGAAGAATATAATTCGCAAACAACCATGAGAAAACAAATAGGATCAGCCAGCAATTTCATTTCAATGCTGCTTCTCAAAGTCCCGCTTTGGCTGTGTCGTCCACAACTCGATTTTCCAGTCGATTACTGCTGTTAATCTCGCTCACACAATGCCACTCACTCAAATAGTTGCACTTCCACAACCTGACTTTTCCGTCATCGCCTGCCGAACTCAAGATCGTTCCTGTGGAGTTCCATGAAACCCTCCACACTTCTTGGTGGTGATCGTTGAGTTTGGCAACAGTTTCAATACGGAAATCTCCATTATCAGATTCGTAAGCCTTGAATATACGAATTAAACCGTCTTTACAGCCCGTAGCGAGAAGGTGGTAGCTTCTTCCCATTGAAGGTGCCCAGCTTACCGATCGTATAAGACCGTTGTGTTCTGGAAGGTTGCACACTTTCACGTATTTTGTCGAGTTGCCCTGTTCTGGCCCCACAGAAGAATCCAAATCGCTGCTTCCCAAAAGATTTTTATCCCCGTGTGCTTCTCTGAATTCCAGAGCATTCTGTCCGCCCTGACCCTGTCTCAATCGGTCTTCTCCACCGTCATTAGCAGAAGCTCTATAGATGAATCCCTGATCCAATGCTATGACAATGAACTTCTCGGAAGGTGTGAATTTTGTAGGACACCATTCAATGCAGAAGCTACTTTGCAAGCTCTTCGCTGGCAATTGCAGTGTCAAGATGGGGATTTCTGCGGTGAGATCCCATAGCGAAAGATCCGAGGGCTCCGTCAGCTCATATATACGCACAATTCCATCGGAGCCCACGCATGCAAGCTTCAACCCCAAGTGAGGTGGAGCAAACGCAACGTCGTAGATAGGTCCATAAGACTCGACCGCTAGGGTGGTAAGTTTGATCCATCTGCGACCAGACCCATGCAATTCGTCAGGCATTTCTTGCCAGATCTTGACGGTTCTATCATATGAGCACAGCGCCAACGTCTTGAAGGCTGAAAACTCAGGATGTGCCCACGACACCTTCACTACCAGCGAATCGTGAGCTTTCCACAGGTCGTTGAGCACCCAGGTGGAGGTTGGAGTGTCGAGATCAAACACTTTCACATGCTGGTCTGATGAGGCAGTGGCTACCTGTTGGCCGTAGAAGTCGTACTTTACGTCGTGGATAAGTTCCTCGTGGCCCGTTTGAAATGCTCTCATTCGGCTCTTCTTGTGGATTCTCGGTCAGTTGTATTGGTGTACAGTCCAGCGTTCCAAGCAGTCGCATAAGTCAAACTAGCTTTCCTCCCAATTTCGCCTCGACATCGAGCAAAGAGTTATTAAATCTCATCCTGAGGGTAGTTTCAGCTACGGAAATTCTTCTGAAGGGCAATCAGAATCATCCTCTCTTGATATTTTCTGATTGGATTTTCAATTTGGTCGACGAGAGAATTCCTACACTGATCTCGAAAAAGCTTCGTTCTTTCTATTGACTTGTAGAGTCCTTTCATCATTAGCAGAAAAGGTTGTGATTCTCCGTCTAATTCACCGTTGAACCTCGCTATGCCTTTGCTCTTGCTGTATTCGTGCTCTCGAGTGTGTTATACATCATTACTTTAATACCCATTAATCACGGAGTAAAGCCGTTAGATTTTGGAGCTCTCATACTGAATTTGCTTTTCCATTCTTACACTATGGGGAGCTACTTTTGCTAGTGAACCTCTATGTCTCTGCTTCCTTATTCGCCATCGCAATCACTATAACAACCTTATCGTGCAATCGATATGAGTGCGAGTGAGGAGCGTAGACAGAGACCCTCTATCATTAGCATTGGGTTACTAGGACAGGAATTCCGTACCCAAAATTTCTAAACATTAGCCTTTCAAGCTTGTCCTTTTCCTATGATGGCCTGGACCTGCAGAATCACATTCAGAATTAGACACGAGTGAAGATTTGTTAAAATCAAGATCATTAGAGTTGGTCGCCACATTGGAACAACAAGTCGCTTCCAAATCTACCTCAGTCACGCACTATACAAGAGTCTTCTATTCAGCTTTGTTCATGATTTAACTCGAATTTCT
Source organism: Sungouiella tsuchiyae (assembly GCA_030566995.1). NCBI lineage: Eukaryota > Fungi > Ascomycota > Pichiomycetes > Serinales > Metschnikowiaceae > Sungouiella > Sungouiella tsuchiyae. The sequence goes on from JAJLRO010000056.1 coordinate 42,559, forward strand.
GACGTGTCTGCGTCAAGTCAAATATCGGATATCGAACAGCTTTTACCATGATTGCAATCTTCTCACTATTAGACGTCGCCTGATACCTCAAACCTAATAAAGAGTCCTTGGAACTTGCCGAAATAACTTGATGTTTAATAAGTCATGATTGCATTACCTTTATTTCGTCGGTTATAGTGTGGAATTTTGACCGACGTCACGTGATTTAACTTAGTGACATAACCGTTCAATTCACTCATAGCTAATGTAGGATCTCAACAGTCTCGTAGATGTATACTTAATAGTCAAATAAGCTATATATCTTTCTCTTTTAGGTTCTCTCTGTCTTTGTAAAGTGGGAAATACTATATCTTTAAATAGTATTTCTCGTGATTAGTCAGTGATGTACTTTTGCCGAAATTCATACTCAATTAGGCCTTCCGAGATAACGATCGGTCCAGGTCAAGATAACGACCAATTCAGATTAGGAAGTAACCGATTATCTCTTGCCGAAGCCAATTGCTGATCGAGTTCTTATCTTTTACAACCTAGGGTTGTAACTCCATCCTCGATCATTCACGGGAAATGAGCACTTCTGGACTGCACATTGGTACACACATTTCAACATAAGATAATCCGCATGCAGGATATATAGCTCTGCTTGAGAGAGTAGTGGGGACATATAATTTCTCGTAGGGAAAGCCTTTTAGTAAGAGAATCAGTAGATCTGTTGCTAGCCAAGTCAAGGAAGATTGGCATTCGATTGTCCTTGGGAGACGAGCATAAAACCGTAGTTTTAGACTAATTCAGTTTGTCGCATTAGAAATCCTTTGTGTCATACAATTAGTGAATTGTAGACATCATTAGTAAGTTGATCCTTAATGACAGCTTCCAATATTCGCAGTTGTATCATTTGCACTAGGTAGAGTGTTTGTGATTTGAACTTAAATCCTAATAATCAAGTAACTAAACAGATTTGCACCCATTTATCCATGCAAACAATTCTATGGAATACAACTTGATATCAACTCGTAGATAAAATCTGCTCGGACTCAAGCTCGTAGATAAAAGATGCTCCGACTCAAACTCGTAGATAAAAGATGGTTGCTCGCTCCCCGAACTCCGAATCGCCGAGCATCTTTGCCTGCATGGCACATGCATTCGTATTTTGCCAAATGCCGCATATTTTGACAGGTTGGTGGCAGCTTAGGATGCACAGCGACGTTTCGACGAGGGTCCTCAAAAGCTTCCTCACATGTAGCTACTTTCTTCCTCCTCTAGCAAGTAGTGGCAACACCCACGACCACCTCTCAAAAGTAGGCTAGTAGAGACGATCAAAAACAGTTGCCACATCCCATTGGAACTCACAGCCTCTCGGGCACCACTAACGAAGTACTATCGAAGTGGGTATATTCTGCAGGCAGAGACGCTTTACGGAGAATAACACGATTTATTTCCTTCCCCGTCGAAAGCCGTCGGAAAATGCAGCCGTAAGGATATATAATCTGCACTGGGAAGCTGCCCAGGCCACGGCAACCAAAAAGTGCCTCCACCGTCAACTATATTGTGCGTCATGTCGCAGAAACCAGACAGGCACATCCTAACACCGTTTTTTCTGAAGAAAGTGCCTCCTATACCAGATGATGAAGACAGAAAAGTGTTTCCCAAGAAGATGAATCCGCTTTCGTGGATATTCTTCTGGTGGATCAACCCTATTATGATGGCCGGCTACAAGAGAAAGTTGGCCCCAGAGGATTTGTTCAAGTTGAATGACGACATTAAGGTCAAGACTATGGCCGACAAATTCGCGGTGCAATTTGAGAAGAACTTGGCGGCGGCTCGCCAGAAGCATCTCTTGGAGAAGTTAAAGGCGAGGGGCGAGGCTGCTGACACTCTGTCCAAGTCTGTGCAAGAAGACATCAACGATTTCCAGGTGCCCAAGTACCTCGTCATCAGAACTTTGGTCCACACCTTTGGCTTCCAATACTTCAAAGCATGTCTTTTTATGGCCTTGTCGCTGGTGTGCCAGACATGCAATCCGTTGCCTTCGAAGCAATTGATTCAGTACGTACAAGATACGGCTCGGGGCGACAAGTCTTCTGTTGGGAGGGGCATAGGCTATGCATTTGGCACATCTTTCTTGGTGGTGGTAGCTGGTATTTTCACTAACCATGCGTTCTACTACTCCATGCTCACTGGTGCACAGGTGGCCGCTGTGCTAACGAAGGCCATGTTTGACAAGTCGTTTCGTTTGACTGATACCTCCAAGCACAAGTTCCCCAGCGCCAAGATCACCTCCTTAATGGGCACTGATATTGCCCGAATCGACTTGGCCATGGGTTATCAGCCGTTTCTATTCACGTTCCCCATCCCAATCGCCATTGCCATTGGCATCTTGTGCCACTACATCGGAGCTCTGACTATGGTCGGCGTGGGCATTATATTTTCCTTCTTGATCTCCATGATGTTTCTCACAAGAAAGCTTTTCAAATTCCGTCGGACTGCTAACAAGTACACAGATGCTAGAGTCAGCTATATCGGGGAGGTTCTTGCCAACTTGAAGATGATCAAGTTCTACTCGTGGGAACTCCCTTACAGCGAAAAGATTGGAGAAAACAGAAATAAGGAGATGCACATTGTGTATTTGATGCAGGTGGGACGTAACTTGATCACCTCAGGTGCCATGGTGTTGACTCTATTCGCCGCCATGGGATCCTTTTTAACTTTGTATGCCGTTTCCAGCAACACAAAGACTCCTGCGGTACTTTTCTCTTCCGTCTCCTTGTTCAACTCTTTAGCCCAGGTGTTGTTCATGCTTCCATTGGCATTGACAACGGGCTCCGATGCCATCGTGGGAGCCATGAGAACAGGTGAGTTCTTGGCTGCCGAAGAGATCGACGTGGCCGCCACAACTATCGAAGCTGGTCCAGAAATGAGGGCACATATGGAAGAAAGAAATTTGATGCTTAAAGTTGACCATGCTTCGTTCAAGTGGGAGACTTTCGACGATGACAAGGAGACCAAGGAAGCGGGAACCATAGAGGACAAAGAAGACGATGAGAAGAGTTTGACCACACCTCAACTCGAGAAGAATCCAGCAGAAATTGAGTTGGAGTCTAAGTCCGAAAAAAATTTGCCCAACAATTCGTCCTCTTCCTCCACGCTTGAGGCAACCATTTTTAGTGGGTTGAAGGACATTAATCTTGAGGTTGAAAAGGGTGAGTTTTTGGTCGTCACAGGACTCATTGGGTCTGGTAAGACCTCGCTTTTAAATGCTCTTTCCGGTTTCATGATGCGTACAGAAGGCTGTGTGAGCATAAACGGCTCAGTGTTACTCTGTGAGACTCCTTGGATCCAAAACAAGACAGTGAAAGAAAATATCTTGTTTGGTTCTCCTCTTGATTCGAAAAGATACAAGGAAGTCATATATGCTTGTTCCCTTGAAAGTGATTTGGTAATTTTGCCCGCGGGAGACGAGACCGAAATTGGTGAAAGAGGTATTACCTTGTCGGGAGGACAGAAGGCCCGTATAAATTTGGCCAGAGCTGTCTATGCTGATAAGGACATTATCTTGTTGGATGATGTCTTGTCTGCTGTGGATGCTAGAGTGGGAAAGCATATCATGAACAACTGTATAATGGGCCTATTGAAGAACAGGACCAGGATTTTGGCAACAAACCAGTTATCGTTGATTGGTTCTGCTAATAGAGTGATCTTCTTGAATGGAGACGGATCTATTGAAGTAGGCACCATGCGAAATTTGAAAGAGTCCAACTCAGGGTTTGAAGCCTTAATGGCATTTAACTCTGAAACGAAGGAGAAAGAAGATGAGGAAGAGATGGATGACGACGATGTGATTCAGGTCGAGAAAGAGTTGATCGAGCGACAACTTACAAGACAATCCACGATGCGAACCAAGGCCACTTCCCATGAAGATGAAGAAGCCTTGCATTACCACTACAATGAAAATGAGGATAAGGATGGACACTTAATGTCCAAGGAGAGGGCGGCAGAGAATAGCATTTCTCCCTTTGTTTACAAACGGTATATCCAATCTGGATTCGGAATTTTCAAGCACTACTCAATCATTCCAGTAACGTTCATCTTGACAACGCTTTCTGTTTTCTGTCAGTTGTTCACCAACACCTGGTTGTCATTTTGGTCGGAGCAAAAGTTCCCTGGAAAATCCAATGGCTTCTACATCGGTTTCTACGTAATGTTCACTGTCTTGACGTTTGTGTTCTTATCTACTGAGTTTGTCATTTTGGCCTACCTGAACAACAAGAGTGCAACATTATTGAACTTGAAAGCAGTGGAAAGGATCTTGAGGGTTCCAATGACTTACATGGATACCACTCCCATGGGTAGAATCCTCAACAGATTCACTAAGGATACAAATGCCTTGGATAACGAAATTGGAAATCAGATTAGGATGGTGATTTTTTTCTTCTCCAATATTGTAGGTATTATGATCTTGTGTATCATCTACCTTCCGTGGTTTGCCATTGCCGTTCCGTTTTTGGTGCTTGTTTTCGTTGCAATTACTAACTTCTATCAAACTTCCGGTAGGGAAGTCAAGCGTTTAGAGGCTACAAAGAGATCATTCGTCTACGGGAACTTCAACGAGACCTTGACTGGAATGGACACCATCAAGGCATACAAGAAACAGGACAGATTCATCACCACGAATGAAGAGAACATCGATAATATGAACGAAGCATACTATATGACCGTTGCCAATCAGCGATGGTTGGCAATCCACTTGGATTTTATTGCTTCAATTTTCACCTTGATGATCTGCCTTCTTTGTGTCTTCCGAGTGTTCCACATCAGTCCTGCCTCCGTCGGTTTGTTGTTGTCTAATGTTCTCCAGATTGCTGGGCGGTTATCTTTGTTCATCAGATCTATTACCCAACTTGAAAACAGGATGAACTCCGTGGAAAGAATTTGCGAATATGCCTTCGACATGCCGCAAGAAGCTCCGTACGTCATACCAGAGACTACCCCTCGGGATCTGTGGCCGGAAAACGGAAGCATGCGTTTCGCAAACGTCTCGTTGACTTACAGACCGGGTTTGCCATTGGTGTTGAAGAATTTGAACTTGAACATCGGTTCTACGGAGAAGGTTGGTATCTGTGGACGAACTGGGGCCGGAAAATCTTCCATAATGACTGCCTTGTACAGATTGTCTGAATTGGATACCGGTCATATCGAAATCGATGGCATTGACATTGGCAGCCTCGGACTTCACACCTTGAGATCCAAGTTGTCCATTATTCCGCAGGATCCAGTGTTGTTCCGCGGTTCCATCAGAAAGAATTTGGATCCGTTCGGTGAAAACTCTGACGAGACATTGTGGAATTCCATGAGAAGAGCCGGCTTGATTGAGGAATCTAAGCTCGCGATTATCAAGGAGCAGGTTAAAGGAAGCGATAACTTCCACAAATTCCACTTGGACAGAGAAGTTGAAGACGAAGGGTCAAACTTCTCTCTTGGAGAGAGGCAGTTGATTGCATTCGCTAGGGCTTTGGTAAGAAGATCTAAGATTTTGATCTTGGACGAAGCAACCTCATCCGTCGACTACGAAACGGACAGCAAGATTCAAGCCACAATTGCCAGAGAATTCAAGGATTGCACGATTTTGTGCATTGCTCACAGATTGAGAACCATTGTGAACTACGACCGGATTTTAGTTCTTGATAAGGGGGAGATCAAGCAGTTTGATACCCCATGGAATCTCTTCAACTCTCGGAACGGCATTTTCCAGCAAATGTGTGAGCGGTCAAACATTACGTCTGAGGATTTCGAAAGAACTGCTTGATAATACATTATCTATTTAATATATTTGACGAATGCATAATAGTACAGGTTTATCACAGTAGTACTGGTTTATCATTATGAGTACTCGGTCAATGGTTAGGAAACACGTACCTCCCTTCTCTTGGTATGCGTTGACAGACAGGTTAAATCTTATGTCAATTTTACACGGTAAGCAAACACCTGCAACAATCCTTCGAAGACGATGAGGAGGGCTGCAGGTTGACTAATTCGAAAATGGTGGGTTTGACAACTCGAAACGAGAATTCTTATTATCAGGTAGATTGTCAGAAAGGATATACCCTGATTTATTTTTATTTGATTTTCCTGAGTTTTCGATTTTTGCAACGATTTTGATAAATTTCTCCTATGGAGATGGTGCGAGATTGCGAATGATTCTTGCTCAGGTGCAGCAGTATTGCGAATCTACGTAAACTCAGCCTTCAGTGATTCGTAGAGAAAAATACCAAACTATAAAAATAAAAGGAGACAAATATAGATTCATAAATTTAGCTTCCTGATAAGCGTGACGGAGCTCCGGATCGCTAATACATTTCTTTGAGCAATCTACAGTGTGCTCACATGACTTGAGACACAACTAAAAAGATGTGTAATATCGATTGATTTTTTTTAAGGTTTCTGTCTGATATTCTTCAACTGGCGGCAATTTACCGACCGTAGCTCTATTTCCGGGTTAGGCTATCCATCTCCATGAACAAGACCATGTCAAGATTCCTGCAAGTTAGCAATTATACAGTACTTACAAAAGGTTTTAAAGGGGAAAAGCTCGTAGTTTCTAAATGTAAAGAATACACTGTCAAGACTAATAGTTACTGTTAGATAACTTTCCATCTGAACTGAGCAGAAAAACCCCTGATATACATAAGAATATATACCCAGCAGTAGCAACTAAAGTCTAAACTAAGGTAGGATTTCCAATAGAGAGTGCATGTAACAAGTACCGTATGCACATATTTCAACAGTAGTTGCAAAGATTCCTGCAGGTTCACAATAGTGCCTGCAGTAAATACGAAAAGAATTTAAAGGGGAAAAGCTCTTTGTCCAAACAGTGAAGATTAGATATCTTATTCTGGTCCTTGAGCAGAAAACCACTACTAATCTAATCAAGTAGATAAGATTTAACGGGGCAATACTTCAACGGAGCGGGCAAACATGTAGATTGAGATGTACTGATTTTCTCAGTATGGGAGGGCGCTTTATCCAGTGAAAGAAATAAAGGAGTCATTAAAAATTAGCCAAACATTTGACTCTTATTGGCATGCAATCTATTTCAGGTGGTTCTTAAACCTTATCCTCGCTTAAAACGAGCCATGCCGGTTCAAATGCTAATCACAGTCAATACATTGGTCTGCAACAACTGAGACAACCCCAATTTTTCTCCGAGAACCCGACAAAACTACAGTAACCAGCATAAACATTAATCGGTGTGTTCCTATTCCGGGTTTCTTAGGGACGTAGAGGTTATGCACGTGGCGTGAATGTAACCTGGGGCCGGTGTTTAGCTTTTCAAAAGTTGTATGTAAGTATTCCGTGAATCGATGCAAATGCCACAAAATCTATGAAACGCTGGAAGAATTGCCACACGCCTCTAACGGGAAAGTGATGTTAAGTCCTATCAGGAGAAAATCGAACAGCGGAGACATGACTATACCTGTATACAGTCCATGCTTCCGAAGGTCAAAAAGCATAACCCACGCATTCAAATGTTAAGATGAGTATTGGCATGTTGATCTTGGCATTTTTGACACTCTGTCACTCCCCAAGCAGTACTCATGAAAGTCACGATCAGGAAACGCTGCTGCCCTACAAGGTGAAATTGTGCTAGCCACTCCTGGCTCTAAGTAAACACGATCGGACTTCGGCGTTGGCGACTCGTAAAAACAGTGGCGTGTTTGTGTGCATACAAACAGTGCTTTGTGTGCACCTCGCTCTGTGTAGATGCCTCACAAGATTTCTTGGCAGAAGAAATGGGAGCGACTCTGAACAGATGCCGTGCCGTATCTCATGTACGACGCTGTGTTGTGAAGCGGTAAACACCTGCAAGGGATTCCGTGAAGCGACTGGGTTTGTATGCACACAATTCAACACATCGTTAACGTCACCGTAGGAAATACTATTTAGTGTCTAGTATTTCCCACCCACTTGAAAAACGGAAGGAGAAGAAGAATAGAAGGGTTTACGAGATACATAAGCCATTAGTATCATTATATACCTACCAGATACAGATAAGATTCCATACCTCATGTGTATGTATTTTTTCATTTGGTTTTCGCTCATGACGACCATCTTATGCCAAGGAGCTCAACAGTTTGTCTTTATCGATGATATGGGTGATGATAGTATGTTATATGTGGGCGTTCCGGTGTACGCGAATCTGACTTACTTAAGCGATACGAATGGAACTTATAATACTACATTGCTGGACAGTAATGTGATAGAGGTCAATTTGGCAGCAGTGAGACAGTTCATGTATGGGAATGGCACTGGTGGTGACGAGACAAAGAGGGAGGATGTGATCGACTACTTTGTAACCAATTACGCTCAGTCGCTAGGGCTAGTCCATGACGACATAGTGATAAACAGGACGGCCATTTCAGCGGCCAAGTTGGAAGCTAGATGGAGCCCAGGGGCCCACGGAGTGAAGTATTGTTGGAATAATTACGTTGTGTACTGGTACACCAAATATATAGACGCCAACTTATTGGCTATTGCTGACTTTGTGGCATCTCACACAAAAGGCGTTTCGACTCGTTATGAGTGCAGGGGTGAACAATGGTGGGTTGATGTTGGCTACAATACGACAAGGAGGACGTTCCTGGTAGCTATATCCCCGTATACTACTGATAGCCATTGCGATACTACCATAACAACAGAGGCATTGAGCTATATCATACACGAATCATTTGAGAAGATCAAGGCAGGTAGTTACCTGGAATTCTGCACATTATTGACTAATGGAGGCACCTGGCATTCCGACGTGAGAATGAAGTTATGGGACAACGGCACTTACAGTGACAGCAACGTGTGGGATATACCATGTTGAAATGTGAGTGTTAAAATGGTGTGGACCAATACGCAGTCCCGAGTGATTGTAAAGATACCTGCAAGTTGTTAAGTATATGTGCAGTATCTACGGTAAGGTTTGCAATGGGGAAAAGCTCCTAGTCTCAAATAGTAATGTAAGGACTAATTAGAATTGGTTGGTTAATTTAATAATAAGACTTGAGCAGAAAAACCCCCACTTATATATCAGAGTATATAAGTTCTAGACTGAGAGCAAATGTAAGGATATGTTAGCAAACATCAAGGAAAACGTGATCAATGTGTATAGGTATCCACTCAGAGGTGAGCAAACGCATTTAGATGCAACCTTGAGATGTACTGATTTTGCTCATATCTCAACATCTGTTGAATACTGCATATCCGGTTCCCATATTCAACATCAACAACCA